>BMAW01018629.1:240810-258593 GCA_019974015.1 Nephila pilipes | reverse complement strand
TTTTTTTTTTTTTTTTTTTTTTTTTTTTGAATTCTTTTCTGGGCATGAAAGTCATTACATTCTATGTCTAATATTTAAGACTTCAACAATTAAATGCATTAAAACAACAGCACAAGATATTGCTAATTCTTGTTATTTCTATCGGTAACAAATATTCCTTAAATAATGTAAAATTTGATAAACAATTTGAAAAGTGTTTGAATTGTTAAAAATTTAAAAATTAATTAAATTTTTGAAATTATTTAAGAATTTGATTTTCGCTAAATTGTTAATTTCTTTATTGGAGCTTTAACTTTTTTTTTACAAATAAGCATACATACTGAATATATTTTTTAATTATTTTTAATCATCAATTGTTCAAGAAACTAGGAAAGAATTGTGTGGATTAACAATTTATAAAAAACATATTTACTTAAAAATAAATAAAACCTTCAAAAAAAAAGGAATTGGATTTGAAAGAATTTAAATTGGCAAAAACTATAAATGACATTGGGGTAGTAAAATCTTTTAAAAAATTCTGATGAATTTTTATCTTTTGATATATATTGCAGGACATAATACAAATATCTCAAAAATGTATCGAAATGTTGAAATAATACGAAAGAGTAAAATAGACCTTTTTGAGTAATAATAATATAAAATAACCAACTGTAAATACAGCAAGTGTCATTATTTACAAGATTCGACTTGATTTTTATATAATGAACAAAACTTTATTCTAAGGCATTAAATACAATATTACATCTATCAAATTACATACAAATGAACAAATATTATCAAAATTGATGTTACAAATTTTTTTCGATTCGCAATGAAGTAAATAGTATCTTCGAAGCTAAAAATTACCTCAGAATATTTACAAAGCTAAAGTCAAAGTAGAAATACTAACATGAGTTCTCTGATTTCTAGAAAAATAAGGCAACACAAAAATATTATGGGCGGAATTAATGACTAAAAGTTGTATAACTGATCGAATCGTTAAATTGGCTGACTTCTGAAATACCAATAATTATAACAATGAAAATTTCTATAAATTTTGCATTAAACTGATCAAAAATTATTTAACTTCAGTGACTATATTACAAGAGCTACTACAATCAATAATTCGTGAACCTTTAACACTTTCGATGTTTAAGTCATTTACTGATGCCTTTTCTTTTTCACTGCAAACGTCATCTGCTACATTTTTCTCGGGGCTTGGCTTCTCCAAATCTTTGATGCCACCGTGAGACAAACTAGTAGTTATACTTGTGACAGTAACCACTTTAGAATTGCCATTTTCTTTCGTCACCGTAGTCTCCTCCGTAACAACAGTCGTCGAGATATTGTTGCCTTTCTGGTTCGTAGCTTGAGGACTTTTTTCCAATGCGACCTCCACACTTACAGAATTATCGACAGTGATTTCCTTAGCTGGAGACGATTTCTTTTCGGGTTTATGAGATACTTTGGGCTCATCTACGAAGCTCTTTAAAACCAAAGGCTTGATTTCAATGGCTTTTTTCAAAGGTTCTAAGCCATTGCAGGACATAGATGTGTCACTGAACGATTCACTCACGGCAAGCTTGGGATCACTCAGAATCCTCGACAAAGAATGGTCATCATCAGAATCAGGATTGGTAAAAAGATTGGTTTTGTTCTGAGGACCTTTACTGTTCACTCCGTTTTGTGTCGAAGATACTTTTGGAACACTAACATTTTGTACCGGCTTAGATAACTTGGGTGAGTAAGTTCTGGGTTCCTGAGTTTTCTTCACTTCTGCCACGTGTTTTGGACTATTCGAGATGGATGTTACAGGCTTCGATGTTTTCGGCGAGTATGGAGGCAAATTCTTTGCAAGTTTGGATTCCAGGGAGTTAAGCGTTGATCCATTTCGTTTGGTTTCCCAACTAGATGGAAGAGTGCTGCAGTTGTAGAAATTAGTTCTGGCACTGTGAGGTTGATCCAAAGACTGAAGACGAGGATTGACGATAGCTTTGGGGTTGGCTGAACCACTTGAAGAGCTTAAGGAGAGTTTGGCATCGCTGTGGTCAGTAGGAGATTTAGATCCCGAACTATGTCGATGGCCGTTCGACGTTTTGTGGATTTTGGGACTTTCGCTGGAACTTCTCCGGTGTCTATGGCGACGTTTGGCGTAATTTGAAAATGACCCGTGTGAATATCTGTGGGAAGGTGAGTGTCTTGTGCTTCCCTGTCGCATGAGGACTGTTGAGTTCTTTTGTTTGTCTCCATCGATATAGGTTGTTTTGGGTACTCCATTGGAATTGAAATAATGTGTCATTCCCCGTCCATCAGCTTCTTCCCATGGAATCTTGGGACCACTCGTTTCTAACCTCTTTAGGCTGGCTTTTGGATCAATCTTTTGAGAGAAAAAAATAAGCTGGGTTATATCATACTACTTGAATGAATTTTATTTGCTGATACACAAGGAAATAAAAAAGTACAAGCATTTAAAACATATTATCAAGTATTTGGATATGGATGGTTTGAGAAAAATACTTTATAATTTCAATAATATTTTATGAAATGATTTTTTTCGAAATTTACTAGAAATAGTTATACCTCAAGATATATAGTGTTAAAGATATTTAAATATATATTTTTCTTAATAAAATATACCTGATCAATTAAAATTTCATCAACTAAGAACCATCTCAGATTTTTTAAGAAAATAAAAGTGCATAATAAGAATAGTAGTTAAACATCTTTAAAAAACAGGAATGCATATTGGGGCTAAGTTATTAATTACTATGTTATTTGAGAAAAAGGGATCTCGGATTAAGGCATATCAAATGCAATGTACCTTGCAAGATATTAAAATGGAATAAATGTCGGTGAAAAAAAACACTTATCCGTCAAGAATTGATTGATAAAACAATAAACTCAATTTTTAAATATATTGTGTTCCTTTTTCGAATATTTTTAGAAACAGGCAAGTGACTTACATATACTAAGAATGGCAAATACATGACTTTAAATTTATTTTCTCAAATTAGAAACTTACTCTGAAATTTAACAGATATGTTCGCAGAACTTACGCAGAAAATTCTTACCGATGTTAGAACTTATATAATCAATGGCAGCCATGGATACCTACCCCACCACGTGTTGACGGATCAGACTGCGGTACGTTTTCAATGAGCTCGATTTATAATCCCATGACTTATAAAAATAAACAAAAAAAAAACGTACTAGTTTTGTCTTCGGTTTGACGAGTTTAATTTTGATTCAGATTGTTTGATATCAAAGTAGTTATCAGCAATTACGGAGTTTTGTTTGTTCACATAACTGTCACATGATCGTGACGTCAAATGAATCGAATCTTTACGGAAACTCGTGCAATTTCAACTCCATTGAGGATTTCTGCTAATGATGTAGGACAATAGTTTGGTCCTTTTTATACTCCGCATTAATTTTTCAGGGAGTGACTGTGAATTTCTTGCACAAATTCTTTGAAATTGTCGTTTTCCATCAAACTCTGTAATTTTTGAAAATCGTAATGTATTCTGATTCATATTCATATCTTATTATTACTTAAATCTTTCCTGTAGATCTCAGAAATTAAGCACTTCAATTCAAGTCGCGAAAGTTTTGATTGTTGGCCTGAAATATATTTGTGAATAGCATAATTCTCTGAAAACTATGAAGTAATTTGAAATCAGGTAATTGGCTACCATGTGAATGGTTTGAGAATTCAAACAGATACATGTTCATAAGTTAATCTATCCATTTAGAAAGGCTTGATTTAAAAAAGATATAAATTGCTAGTGAGCCTACCTTTTGCAGCAGGGCTTGAGTCTGTGTAGCCACCGAATGGCAGTGGAGTTTGTCAGCCTCCAGCCATTCCAAAGGAGGGAACTGGGCAGAAAATGAAACGTGTTTGTTCGATTTGTCAGTCAGAGACTGCATGCGCTTTAATATTTTGGCCAACATGGATTGCTTTTCACCTAAAAATATATACAAGAAGTCTTATCTGTTATAATAAGCATAAATAAGAAATACGCACAGAAATCACGTTCAATTCATCCCTTGACACTATTTTTAACATATAGATTTGGAATAAATATGTAACTTATAGTAGATCGATAATTAATGAAAATCTGAAATATACAAAGAAGAGTTATAACTAAATGCAATTTATTCAAGGAATGTTTACATCCTTAACGTTAAACATCATGAGAATTAGTTACTAGCAAGAAATATATTGCAAACAAATATTGTAAAAAAAAAAAAAAAAAACTTTTTTTTTTTTATTACAGGACATGCGGGAAAATATATCGAATTTAAAAAAAGAAACTTTTTTATGACATATATGTTTTAAAATTAGTAGTAGAGCTTAGATATTTTTTTTTTGCATCCCTACTGATATTTTAATAACTTTATAGAACAATAAAAGCTATTTTTAAGTCAAAAAGTTTTTTTTTCTCTTAGTTGAATATGAGCATGACTTTTGAGACATATTTGCATTTAGGTAACATTTCTTAAAAAGTGCCCCTCAAATATACAAAATATTCTACCCCTCATACATAAAACAAAATACACAACATAATATAAAATACACAACAAATAGTGAATCAACTTTTTAAATAATATTACTGTATATTTTATTTCAAAAAATTGTAGAGCTTTGTAATGTTAGAAATTTATTTCTTTTTTTCTTTCAATCATATAATTTTTTTAAGATTTAGATATTACTCAGATAAAAAAAAAATGTGTACTATATGCATAGAATCTTTTATAGAAACACACAAAAAATTCGAAACCTTAAAGAGCAATGTTTTTTTTCCCTCTAAACGGTACCTAAATGTATATATGTATCAAAAATCATGCTCATATTACACTAAGTGTGGAAAAAGTTTTGACTAAAAAATTACTTTTATAATTTTATAAAATGATTAAAATATCATTATTAGGCATTAATAATTTCAAAAGATATACGTCACAAAAACAAGGAGTCTTAAATGCGGTATTTTACTATTCCTCGCATTTCCTAGAATTCTTAAAAATGGAAAATAGCTCCCGTTATAAAAAACATGGGGCACTTTAATATTAATTTAACTTCTTATAATAACTTCTTGCTTCAATTTATTCACCAAATCTTTCAATTATCTATATTCACTTGTCAATATTTCGAGTTCTCATTTATTATTTGCCAATTCTAAATGCTCTTTGAGTAGAAGTAAAGAAACTGTAACTTTTGATGGCTTACTTTTAGGCAAATCGTTCATGTTCTCGTTGAGTTCATTGGCCAGGTAGCTGAGCCTTTTGGTCTCCTTGAAGGACCCTCCGCGATCCATGCCCTCGCTGCTCTTGGGGCGGCCCTTCATGCGTAGGATCTTCAGGGAGTGGCTGCGTTCCAAGTACCGAAGGTCTGGAGAAGGCGGAACCTTTTTCAAAACGATCAAAAATTAGAAAGTTTACCTTCAAAAGCATCCACAAGCTCTTTAATTAATATTGTTATTCTTTTTAATGGTAAATTAAGTAAGGTTCAAATATAAATAAATGCAATCATATTTTAGATATGACTAAATAAGACCACATTTCGTAATTCAGCGAAGTAAACTGGCGAACAAATTTTGAAAAAATAAAGTATTTTATATCGATTAAGAATTGATAAAAATAGTTTTTTTTATTCCGCTTAATAAATACTTTAATCACTGCTTTCTAAAGATACTTAACGTTTATTTCTACTCTCAATTATTACGAAGCTATAACAGAGTTTGCATCAAGTGATATATAAAAGAATGAGCCAAGAAGTTAGTCTAAGAATTCATCGAAACCGGATGTCTATGCGTTTTAGTAAATTTTTAATCTTTTTCCGAGTTTTATTTCATTTATTTGAATAATATTTATTAAAACAAGCTTAAAGTAAGACATGGTGATATTATTTTTTAGTAATTAATTTCTTAAGTATATTTAAAAAATGACAAAAATTTCGGGCGTTTGTTGTTAATTTTCAATTCGTTTTACTATCACGTATCGTTTTTCACTTCATACTTAACTTTTAATTTGATACATTTCAGAAAAAACTATCTTTTAAAGGGCAAAATATTCATTAATTTTGCCTAAAGCAATATCTAAGTGGTCTGGTCTAAGAAGAGCCAATTTTATAGAAATCGCATTTTTCGCTAGGAATTAAAAATGAGAACTTAAATGGGAACTTTTTGAAAAATTTACATTTTATCTTTGACCTCCCGATTCAGGGACAAATGAAAATCATTCGAAGATAATAGTTGAAATACAGACAAACGAAACATGGACTTTCTAATTAACATTCTAAGCGAGTATTTCATTTTATGCATCAGATTTTATATATTTTACAATATAAACTATAATGTGCAAAAATCCCCTTATTCAAACTTTAAATTGTTTATTTTCTTAAAAAAACTATATTGATACAAATTTTTTCCCAGTTTTATACGTTTTCACTTATATAGAAAATTAAACAGAAAAAAATTATTTAAGGATAAATTTCCAGCAATATTTCAAAACCAAGTTGTCGCAACTATTGAGATATTTTAAATAATTTCTTTTATACCAAATTTCAAACTTCTCATATAACATGAAGACATTAAAATAAATAATTATATGTCCTTTTAAATCGCGCATATTATATTTTAAAACGAATTGTTGACTCTTGTCAGACAGGACATTTGGGGATTTTGCGTTGACCTCAACTACAATATTCCACATATACTAGGACCAAATTATCAAGCTCGTATCTGGCTAATTTCTACCCAGTAAAAGTTTTGAGAGTTGCTCAATATGTTAGTACTAGTTACGTGGTGGTAATGTTCCTTTCCTTAATTTACATTCTTAAAAGGTATCGCCGGTGTATAGGTGAACCTCTTGAAGGAGCTGTAATGACAAGAAACTGCTTATCTATACTCTAATAGTTAGACCTATCCTGACTTATGCATGTCCAGTCTGGTTTCACTGTGCAGGCACAACCCTCTATATGCTCGAAAAATCACAATCAGTAGCCCTACGTACAATAGTTTAAGCCAGGTGGTATATGCGAAACGTAGATATCAGAATATCGATAAAGTACCCCTCCCTCAAGACCTTCATCAAAAAACTATCCAGAAAATTCTTCCAAAATATTGATACCTCCACCAACAGAACAATACAAGCCATAAAAAATAAACCCCACTCAGAAATAATCAACTATTCCATATATCTCGTAAAATTTTACTGGACTAATTTCTCATTTCATATCTCTCCACACAAAAATCACAGAAACTACGAAATTCTATCCTTCATAGATAACAGCCATCTCCATCGACCATTAGGAATCCACCCTCTCGAAAACACGAGAAAAGCCTCTGATCCTTCGAATCCACTAGACTGGACGTATAAGCAGGATATTTCTACCAATGCGAACCTAAATTTATTAACAATTTATTAAATAGCCTTATTTAATAATCCATCCATTAAAAAAATTTTCACGAAACTAAAATTACCTCATTTCTTTAGTAGCAAGATTACAAAATAATATTTTTTCCAACTGAAGCAAATTCGCCATTGATCACCTGTAAACTCAAGTTACAAATCCTATATTTAAGTATTCAACCTTATTAAAAAAATTTAATTAAACAATTAAACCTAACTTCGTAAGACTTTTCTCTAATTTTAATTTATTTAATTAAATCTTAAGCACTGCTCGTGAACATTCATGTTGTTAAATTCTTATATCACACACTTATTATTTCTTCTAACTCCAAGGCAAGTGTAGTACCAAAGTTCTAGATCATCTTTTAAAAATTGTAATACTGGGGATTAAAGTCCGAAAAGGTTATGCACCCCAACAACTAGAATTCCGCATCCGTTTAATGGAATGCATAAAGTATATGTTTCCTTACACATCATCGTCATTTCTACCATGGATTTCAGGAGGCATGGCGAAGTACAGTGATCGGAAAAAGACCATGCCTCTCGAAATCCACTCACAACGTCTCATGTGAAATCCACGGTGGAGATGACGATGATGTGTAAGAAAAGTCGCGCTTTGGACTTTCTATTACAGCGCCGTACAGTTCACATTTTCCTCTCCGCCTATTCGTTGTGGGGTAAAAATAACTTATTCAGATGCTTCCAATCACCCCTTAAATGCCCATGAGTTTCGAAACACTAACAGCATTAATAGATATCAAGGAGATTATTTTATCATTTAGTTTCACAGCAAAAATACTACGATTCCTTTTTTTTTTTTTTTTTTTTTTTTGGAAAAGCAGTTGTTTTTGTCAGCAATATAATGTTTATTTCATCTAACACCTGGTTTCGATAAAGACAGAATGTGTAACAAGAGCGTAAAATATCTGAAAAACAGTTTTTACACGAAATAATTTTAAAAAATTTTACTAAAAAAAATTATAATTTTCTAAATACTAAATTTGAACTTGAATTTTAATTTACGAAACAGAAAATAACCACTCAAATTAATACTCATCTCGTAAATAAATTTATTTTTCTTTTTCTCTGAAAGCGAAATATTTAATGATGGGAATAATAAGCAAAACAGTAGAAGACTGGTGACGTTATTTTATTACTAGCTCCTAAAATACATTCTATAACAAAAACAAAACAAAAACAAAAAAAAACGACGCACCAAGAAGGAATTGTCCGAAGGAGACAAAATTGTGTGCAAAATAGAAAATGATAAAAATTCCAGAAAAATTGAATGATTTATTTCAGAGTTACATAGTTACAAAGTAACGAGCTCAATAAGGTGTTGACCCACCTCTAAAGCTGCCACACGACGTGGCATAGAGTGATAAAGCTCCCTGAAGGTCTCCTGCAGAATTTTTTGCCAAATTTGCTCCAATTGTCGGGCCAGGTCATCAACATTCCCTGGTAAATGCAGTAGCCTTTCCCACATATCCCAAATATGCCAAGGAAGTGTTTGACAAGCTGTAAGACAACACGTGCCGTGTGTGGTCTGGCATTATCTTGGTGAAAAATAAGGACAGGGTACTGCAAAACGAACGGAGCAAAACATGTCTCAGAATGTCGTCGACGTACCGCTGTATTGTAAGTGGGCCTCTATGGACGACCAATGGGGGTCAGCTGTCAAAGGAAATGATACCCCAGACCATAACTCCCGGTTGAAGGCCTGTGTGGCGTGCAATAGTAAACACATGATCGGCACACTGCCCTGAGCGTCTCTAGACACGTCTTCGATGATCGTCAGGACACAGTTGGAAACGGGATTCGTCGCTAAACTCTATACATTCCAAGTCATCCTCATTTTACCTGATCGCGCCAAGCACCACTGTAATCTGGCTCAAGATTGTGCAGGCGTGTGTGGCTAGTGGCGTCGGTACGGGCGCAGATTTTTCTCTGCGAATGGTCATGGTGGACCCTCGTGTGCGTTTCGCACGTCTGATGGTTGATAACGATGAATCAGGCGCTGTGACAGCTGATCTGACAATCACTCTGTCCTCCCGATTTGCTGTGGCCCTTGGTCGATCGCTACCATCATGACGCTGAAATATGCCATTGTCCACCTATTCTTGCCAGCATCTTCTAATCGCCGCATCGCTTCGACCTGTATGACGAGCGATTCTCCGATTTTCCCAAACTGCCCCGCTTTCAATTCAATGATGCGGTCTCTTTCAAACTTTGACAGTTGCTCGTAATGAACTAGGGCGAGGCATTTTTTCAGTCGTTAAAAGGTACCCTAAATCGTAATGCAACAGAAATTTTGATCATCAGATTGAGAATCGCTTCTTATATACACCTGCTGAGTGCGCAGTTCCAATGCGTTGTAGCTCCTG
Organism: Nephila pilipes; assembly: GCA_019974015.1. Lineage (NCBI taxonomy): Eukaryota > Metazoa > Arthropoda > Arachnida > Araneae > Nephilidae > Nephila > Nephila pilipes. Next base: position 248,820 of record BMAW01018629.1, on the reverse strand, counting down.
CTATTCATTCATAAGACACCAAATTTTAATCGTTTGCATGTTTGGTCTAAATGTTTTTGCATACGAAATTTCACTGCAATCGGGCAACTCCTCCTTGGTACCTCGTTTTTTTTTTTTTTTTTGCTACAGAGTGTATTCGCTGCTATCGATGAGAGAAATGGTGTTTTGAGTAAGCAATGCGATCGCTAACAGCTTAACAGTGAATATGTTGTTCGTTCTCAATAATTTTGTATAATTAGAAATATTAAGAATCAAGCAATAGTATTTAATCAAATTTTTGTTATATGCTGTTATTTATGTTAGGACATTAAAATGTTCTCCGTATTAGTGATTTTAAATTTTAATTTTAAATTTTGCACAAATTTTTAAAACTGTACTTTATTTAAATATTGGTATTGTAAATGTGATCAATGTATAAAATGTTATGCCATAAAGTTCAAAAGTTATAAATACGGGGAAATTTATGAAGATGTACCCAATATAAGAGCACGACCACTAACAGATATAAATGTAAATACAGCAATTTATGATTAAATGCTAGTCATAATTAATTATGTATAAAAATGGAAATTTCTTTTCACAAACAGATACGTAGATACAGAAATATCTCAGAGTTAAAATATAACTTACACAGTTTATTATTCTTTAAAAACAAAGTGAGGACTATTTAAACTTAGCATAAAATAAGGTTCCTTTTATGTCGAAGACGTCTCAATTATCTTAAGGCTCCCTCCAACTGGCCACTTTGAATTTGTGAACACAATGTTAATCGTATAGAATTTCGATTACCTTCCTCAAATCTTTACTATTCTATCTATTTGAATGAAAAAGAGAATTCGAAAGAACAAATAAATAACGGTTTCTGCGGAATTACATTTCCTCTCCAAATTTTATGAAAATATTTTAGAATATTTTTAAAGACCGTAGAACCTACATAAGAAAAATTAAAATAGCGGTATAAACTTTTTTAAAAAAATGGAAAGAGGAAAAATGTTATTTAGCAGAAACTTCCATTATTATTATTATTTTTTTTTTCATTTACATGCATTTTTATTGAAATAAAAGTAAAGGTTTGAGTATAAATTCCATGTAATTAACATTACGTTCACTTAATCAAGATGATCGGTAGACGGGAGTCTTAACACATAAGATGCAAACATGTGGATAATCTTGTATTATTATAAACTACTTTTATAAGCACTTATTTAACATGATGGAACCAGGCACATGTATAAACAGGAAAACTACTGAGTTATAATTGGCAATTCTGTACTGTATCTTCGACACTAGTGTGATAACGGGTCTTTTTCAAGACTACCTGAGAGATTTGGCAGGAGACGTCCTTGCTTCGCTGAGATGCGTGCAAGAAGGCGGATGTGGAACACTTCCATGCCGCTGCGATGTCCATCTCGTCCACCTGTATGGCCAGCGAGCACTCCTTCCTGCTGCCGTGAAGCTTCACGATAGCCTCCTCATTGGTCATCAGCATTTGCCTCTCGCACAGAGGAGACACCGCCCTCTGCCGATACGTGTCCGGACTGACCACGAAGTAGCCTGCCGGAAAAAACAGATGCTGAGTAATTGTTATTGAGTGGATAAGTCTATCACGAAGTTGTTCGAAGAAAATTCTAAAACATTTCCTGTTTGCTTTATAGATCTGGTCATACTTTCACTCGTGAATAGCTCTTGAATAATTAACTGAAAATATTTAAGGTTCCCGTCTACCCGCCATTTTGATTTCGTGGACGTAATGTTAATCCTATCTAATTTCGACTTTAATTCTCACATCTTTACTATTTGATCAATTTGAATGCAATAAAGTGCATCTGAAAGAGCAAAAAATAATGAGGGCTTCTGTGGAATTACTTTCTCCCTCCGATTCTTAAAAATATTTCATTTTTAAATATATATTTTGTAAAGACAGGAAAACTCACAAACGAATCATTAAATTGAGGGTAAAAATATTTTTAAAAATCGGAGGGAAAAAGTAATTCCACAAAAGCCTTCATTATGTTTTGCTCTTTCAGATTCACTTTATTGCATTCAAATTGATCAAATAGTAAAGACGTGAGAATTAAAGTCGAAATTCCATAGGATTAACATTACGTCCACGAAATCAAAATGGCGGGTAGACACGGGTGCCTTAAGATATATCGAATATTATCACGAATATGACTTTTATTTATTCCTCCGCTATCTTGTCGTAACAATCGAAGCATACAAGCTTCACAAATACTTAAGCAATGCCAACTTTTAATAACATAAAGAATGAAATCAAACGATTATGCGATAAAATTAAATTGATTATTAAAATTAAAGTAAACGAAATAATATTAAAGGAGGCAATGATATTCTGCTCTGATGTAAAAATTAAAAACAATAAGTCATTATATTGAATATCTCCGGCGAGAAATGTCAATATATCATTAGTAAACTGAAAATAAAATAATCTTAACATATTAATCTACTCTCTAAATTCGTGTCGTGACAAAGATTAAAAGTATTTGTTGAAGTATTGATGGAATTAATCATGAAAAGCGTAATTAACCCTTTCGTTCCAAGTTACTTAATATTTTATCCATTCATCGATCAACGATATTTTGATATCATAAGAAACATTTAATGCTCCGTAAAGGTCAAAAATTGTGATCAATATTCTTTTACAAGTCAGTTATAATAACAAACTATTCGTTAGATGAATTAGTAAAGAAATGAACTTTAACACACATTATGAAAAGAAAAATAAATATTAGTAAACATCTGATTTCATTCATAATAATTAAATATCAGTTATTAATAATTACATACTACCACACCCTTCACAAAACAAACAAGAAAAATGACCCGTTTCAATAGAATGCAACCAAATTCTTATAACGAGAATGTTTTCAAACAGTAAACATGATTATTGATCTCCAGCAGCTGCGGCCGATTAATCAATTGCCATTGTGATAATGGCGATTGATCGACTAATGAAAGGGCTGCAAATTAACATAAAAATCATTTATTACTTATTATTATATTTTTATTTATCTTCGTCATACATTGCGCAAAAGAATGTAGAAGAAATTAAACACAGAATTTAAATTAATATTATATGCATTTAACGGTTGTTTGAACAACTGAAACGATATTTTAATAAATGAAGAAAAAAATAATTTTAAATTTCAATTGATTACATAGCTGTACAATAATGCTTCCACTTTGTAGATAAATTTTATTGATACAACGATTTGAGTACGTACAAATCTTGCTTTATTTTAAAGTAAACATAGGGTGAGTCGAATTGCTAGCAAACCGACAGGGATCCATTAATAAAGTTAGCTAGTAGAATGATACCAAAATCTAAAAGAGCTTTTTAGCAAAATGCACAATGCGATTCTAGCACTTCCTGGTAAGATAGTTACGCGTTGGTTTAATTATGCTTATCAATAACATATTTAAAAAACTAATTCTTATTTGTTCAATTATTGGCATCTCATTTATGTTCAAAATAGAGAAAGTGAAAGAGAAATTTTTTGATTAAATTAAGAGTTATTTATATTGGGAATACGTTAAGACTTATTTATATTGGGAATAAGTTAAGAGTTATTTATATTGGGATTAATTTAAGAGATATTTATATTGGGAATAGAGTGAGAGAACACAAAGAGAGAAAGAGAACTTAAAATTTACACTAAAGCACATGAATCAAAAGCGAAAAAAAAGAAAAAAGTAAGATCTGTCAGTATGGTATAAAACTCAGAAATAGAATTTGTATTAATTTTAGCTTTATACTTAATGTTGAAAAAAAATTTACGTCAAACTTTCGAAGTTATTTAAAGATGAAAGTAAATCGAGCTTTGTAAAACGTTTACCATATTCATAAACTAAGAATGTCTCAGAATCAGAGGAAGAAAAAGTGCAATGCAGTAAATATTTTTTCAGTAATAAAATAACGCTTTTTTTTCTGAAATAATGTACTCGTATTTTCAGATTCGAGTAAGCCACCCAAGACAGTTCAGATAGTACGTCAAAATGAACACGGGGAATGCATAAAAGAAATCACTGTTGTGACAGAGTTTATAGTCCACAACCGCCACGTATGCTCGAGATTGCCACAGACGAACAGTTACTAATTACTAGTAGTGAATAGTCATCCTAAGTTCATTAAAAGTCTGAGAATAGTTTCTATCTATTATAATGTTCATTTTAACTTTTATGCTTTAATAACATTCATAACATAACATACAAATTATATTTATATCTATTGTGAGCCTCTAAATAGTCCATATATACAATCGTTATCATATTTTAGTAGTCAGGAAAACAAAACATTAGACTCAACAAAAATTAGACACGCCGTCTCATACATTTCCGGTATCCAAATAAATTACTTTCAACAAGATTCATGGACGATTTTTTAAGTGACAGAATTAATTGTTAGTCGGAATTATTCCAAGAGAAGGAAATCGAAAAGAATGTCTTATCTAGACTATGGTAATAGTTTCATGAGAACAGAAACGTAAATAGATGCTTCAGTACAGATCGTCAACATGTAACAACGCCTGATAACAACCAGTAGTTGACCATTACCCCCTGGATGAAATACACAGAGCAACGCTACAGAACTGCCCCGACAGCTGTCGACATCCATTAATATTAAAGTTACTTGGTATACCATTTACGGATGGTTCTGATAGTGGCTGCAGAATATGACCGCAGGACTTTCAAAGATGTATTCCACTTACAGCGGCTATTGTCTAGCCTGGTATAGAAAGCGTGTTAAATGGGAACTAGTACAGGGAGTATTTCCGATATCTTGCTCACGTCGTATCTTCATATGAAGAGCATCAAAAACCCACTACGATCAAGAAAGTGTTGAACAATACAGTTCAATACTTCCGTTATTAACTATCTCTGTTACAATAGACGCGAGATTTCTTATTTTGGGATGGCATTATTCTTTGTTCTAGAATAATTCTCCATGTCTAACACGCAACTCTGGCAAGTCTAGATAACATTCCACAACAACACCTCCTGTTCACTTCCGCTCCTACCTCTCTTTCATGAGTACATGATTCTTCTTACTACATTACACTGGCAATTTCTTTTTCGAACGGAAGTAGACAATACATGGCCATGGAACATTTTATGGACAGACGAAACCCATTTTCATCTCCTAGGTTTTGTCAATACTCAAAATTACAGATTATGGGCAAGAGAGAATCCGTTCCCAATACAAACATTGCTTCTTCATTCTCTAACAGTTCATAATTGTGTGGTGCGAGTTTATAGCAGCATTTATCGTTGGCCCTATCTATTTTTTTTAAAGAGATTGGTCCTTCGGGTCCTATTATCTGTACAGCCAATAATGGGACACGTTATGAATCTTTTTCGAGCGACCAGTTATTCCAACTCTGCAACAGCGCGAATGAATGGATAATACAATTTTAGGCAAGACGGCTTCCGCACATTTAAAATCAAGAGAAGCAGCTGCTCAACGTGCCTTTTGAAAACGACAGAATTAACAGTCGCCATTTTCCAGCAGCCTGGCCGCCACGATCACCGGATTTCTGGCTGTGGGCTACCTAAAACATGTGTACGGAGCTGCGATTGCGAACAACAGAATTGTACACGCACATTTCGCAACAAATTCACGGCATTACAATTGACACAGTACGAAATGTTGTGGAACATGCTGATTGCGCTTTAAACTTGCGGCACAAAACGGTAGACAGCATGTTGAACATTTCTTAACCTTTTGAGTACGGCTGGCCGATCTACAGGCCAAAAGGAATATACCCTTAAAAGCCGGCGCAGACCGATGTAGCGGCCATGCCGTGCTTTCCCCTGTAAACAGCTTTCGAATCAGCTTGAAGCTTATTATAGCCAAGGAACATCATCTGCTTGACCGGTTTCTTTTGTATTCAGAAGGAAGGGGGGGGTGGAGTTTCCTCTTTCACCCTTACCTAAAAATCCCTCTTTTTTCCTTCATACTCAAATTCTCACTAGCGGTGAGTGCATAGTTATTTTTGTAAGTGATTTTGTCATCTCGATTACTTAATCATTTCATTTTAAATTAATTTGATTTTTTTTAAAAAAAATGCCTAAACGTAAAAGAGAACTTACCACGGAAGAGATTCAGAATATTTTAGCTGATTTAGAGACGAAATTTTTGATGATTCTGATTCTGATTGTGAGTTAGAAAATGAGGAAGATGATTTAGATCAATCTTTAAATTTGAGTCGAGAGATTGAAGATGAGGTTGTCTCCGAAGAACAAAATAAAAAAAATCTGGAACGACCCACAAATAACCCATAAAGTGACAATTTTACCTTTTACAGGAAATAATGTGATAAAAGGAGCCGCTGTAATGAAATTATTGGATTAATATGTTGAACTTAAACAATATTTAAATATTTGGAAATAAATTTTTAATTTCTAGTTCCACTTTATTATTAAAAGGTTCCACTTTACTTTATTATTCAAATAATAATATATATAAATATTACTAAGAAATATATGTTACACAAAACTTTTATTTCCAAAGTTTATTCAAAAAAGTGTTATAACTTTAAGTGGTGATTTTTTTTTATGATTTTTATTTTATTTTTTTCATTCTAAAGAATATAATTACATATTTTCATAATGAATGTTTTTTTACTAATGTATTTTTTACTTTTACTAATACACGTATTGCTATGCATTTTGCAGATTTAAAAATACCTCAGTTCTACATTTTTATTAACTTTTATACCTGTAAAACTACTTAAAATATATTTGTGGAGAATTTGAAGCAATTTTTGCATTCTGTTTTTGATGAAAATTTGTGCATAATTACACAATATATTGCTGTACAGAAGCATATTTTTATTGTTATCTTAAGTTATGCTTATTGAAAAACAGTTTTTAAGAATTTTATATCGAAACATCAAAAAAAAAACACTTTTTTTTAATCGTGTATAAACAACAAAAAAAGAAAAAAATATTTGCAACAAAAAAAAAATTACAAAAATATTTGTTATAGATTCTTAAAACTGTACATTGTAGTTTTTTGAATTTATAAAAGCAAGAAACTATTTCCGACATTTTTTTATTATGACAATTGATGTATAAAAGTTCAGTCTTCGAAACAAAAACTATTAATTCCGATATTTTTTCTTTCAAATTTGTAGGAGACGAATATTACAAATTCTTTAGCAAAAGAAAAATTCCCCGATTTATACAAAAACCTTAGAAGCAAGAATAAAATTTTTGCTTTTGTTATATATTATACTTTAAAAGTTCTACAGTGTTGGATTTCCTGATTTTTCGAAACTTAAAAGAAGTTTTTTTTTTTAAAAAAAAATATAATAAGTTTCTTTAATAATAATAATTACGATAAAATTTGCAAAATACTCTAAAATATATTTGAAAAATAAATGTAATCAGAATCTAACACATAGTTACATTGAAATAAGAAAAATTTGTTCGTTTTCTTTTTTTTTTCTCGCCTATTTATTCATGAGTCACATTTTTTATGTACGATAGTACAAAGAAAGGAATGTTCGGGTGCGTTCTAAGGCACCCGAACGTTTGAAACTCTGAATAGAGAATCAAATAGCTTCTGTAAATGAGCATGAAAAACAAGTTGTAAAAGCTTTCATATCGACAAAGAATGCTTCTCCCTCTTGATTATTGTTGATTCTTTCAGGTTTTGGTCATTATTGATTATCATATGCCTTTTTGGTGTAATAAAACTTAGAAATGCACATCTGCCTTCTTGTAAATCTTCAAGGTTGCTTTCATGTAGCCGGAAAACTATTCTTCCGTGGTTCTTCCTCTTATTGCCGTAATAAAGCTTTAGAAAGTGATTTCCTTTTCTGTTACATTGTCGGACATAGGATAAATAGAAACTATGCCGACGAACTTAAAAGAAGGCCTTCTACTTTGCGAACGTTATCGGGAAACTGAAAATAACCGTTCAGTGAACTGATATTGTGTTAGATTTTGAGAGATAATGTAAAAAGGACCCAGTCACTTAGGGGA
>BMAW01018629.1:166919-234503 GCA_019974015.1 Nephila pilipes | reverse complement strand
TACCTCAATGTCAAGGAACGAAGAGCTCTTATCACACCGGGAATGGTGGGTGGATCTGAATGTAAAACGTGCTGTAACCATGTTACTGTTTGAGAAAAAGGCTTCAGCAGCAAATCCGCGTGGGCAAAAAATGAAGGATACATAGTGTTAGATTCAAAAAATTGATTATATAATATTAATATTTATAATAATATTTAGTTTGCTAGCAATGCAATACCGCCCAGTGTCTTGTACAGGATTTCTTCGCACGGCACCTGCATCTCTGGAAAGTTCTCCTCCAGTTTGACCTTGATGGTGGAGGTGGAGGCTTGGATGGATTCGCCATTCAGATCGGCCACCACTTTGCACAGCGCCTCCGACAACGGCGCGAACTGTGTCTGGGCGACAGGAACCATTTCCAAGACGCCAATGTCCCCTGAAGGCAGAAAGAAATTTGATTATTTTGGTATGAGGGGGGAGGGGTGATACGGTTAATACAATGAATTAAAAATTTTAAATGTCTCGAGTTTCACACAAAATATAAAGAACAATAGAAATACTTATAGAATCAATATTGTTCGGAACCGAACATGATTAGTGTTAATTAAATCGTCATTTTCATAAAATAAATTCTTACATTGTAGATATGAAATATTTGAGCGTAGGAATATTTCTTTTTATTGCATGTAGCAGCAAATGTTTTCTATCTCGCTAACTACTGTTAATACCACAACAATAATCCCAAATATGCGTGTTTGCATATTAAAAAAGTTTCTTGAAAAAAATAATAAGCGACATAATTAGTTCAATCAACTACACTCCGTCTCTTTTGAAAACCGAGTGAATACATATATCAAATAGCTTGTTTTAATATAAACGTCTACACATTTTTTACGTTTACTTTTTTGATTCCAAACGTCATCAAAAACATATTTCTATTATTTTGCTCAATATAAAAAAAACCACAAAAGATCTGCCGTGTAGTCGGAGGTAATGCACGTTGAATCTGTCGAGGCTGAAATTCCTCCCGTTGGAATGCTGTGAAAGTTCGGAGATGGAGGTACCAACTCAGGTGTCGTCCTCGTAACTTGACCATGGATCAAATTCAGTAGGTGCGTCTCTAATAACCCTAACACATTCAAAATGTCCTGTTGTTTGTTTCTTTTATTCCTGTCATGTACATTTTCTGCTCTGTAAATACATTGTAGGCTTTATTTATTTTTGATTTAAAAATTATATAATATCTCTCTGAGTGCGAGCATGATTGTCTCTAGAGAAGAGGGGTTGTAGCTCTAAACGCTTCGAGCCTTCTGTTAATAGTCCTCGTGTTGCATCTCAGAGCGACGTTAACAAACATTCACATCACATCATGGTTTCTCTCATAGTCATTATTCAATATACATACAAATGTGAGTGCAACGCACCCTCCAGCGCATTAGAACGCCTGTGCATTCATGGACTCTGATGAGTGAGGAGGCGAAGGTCGAATTGCAAGAGTTATGAATAAACAACATTGCGTCCATTCTTATAGTCTGTGGATAAACAATGCAACAGAGAGTTTATTTTTAATGTTTGTGGTGAATTTCGTGAAATTAACAATATTACTCTTTAACAGCCATTCATCACAAAGGTGTCATTTTTTAATATGACTTGTTACTATGATCATTTCCAATTCTGGCTTAGACTATAAACAAAAAGAATGATTTCGATAGCAGGTAAGCACAAAAGTGATTTGTTTCCTTTCGCATGGAATTTACCGTCTTAGGTAAACACGGGTGACGCAACCCGGGATAACCAAGCAATCCATCACTATTTTCAACTCTTCTTGTCACTCTATTTTTATCTTTTTTCATACGTCTAGATAAACAATTGCACCTTGTTTGGTGTAGCATAACCATATCTGGGCTTTGCGTCGTGAAACTTATCACTCACTCAACAAACGATTAAAGCATGGAAACAAAAAAACAGTAGATTGTGTAGCTACCGTAAAAATTGTAATCATTTAGTTCCTAAAATTATTTTGATATCCTCGATAAACGAAATTCAGCTTATAGATATCTTAAAATGCGGTTTATTCTATTTTCGTTATTAAATTCCTTAAGTTTTTTACGAACCTTAATATATTAATAATCTTTCCGTATCTTCCCTACAGCATAAAACCTTCCCACCACAAGATAACGCAGCCATATGTACACGGAACGAAATTCCTTCGACTTTTGTTTTTAATTTACTACCTCATACGCCAAACATTTATTCCGAGTATATTTCAAAACGAAGAAGAAATGTTATTCGTTCAAATTCGCCAATTTACCGAGATAATTTCGTTCAAATCTGCGCTCGAAATCTACGATGCAACACAATTTGCATACCAAACGCGTGTTTATCATTTCCTCGTGTTTCATTCTGGAAAAGCACTCGGCGGAAGAAGCCCAGGAGCAATTTGTCTGATTTCCTTCCGCACAAATTACCTTCATACGATAAATAAAATATGGCCGAGTGCAATTTGAAGATACGATTTTTTTTAACTTTTCGTTTTTTTTTCAAGTAATTTAATAACAGACGAAAACTAAGCCTGAGAACACCTTAATAAAAAAAAAACCACAGAAATTTAATGTACCAATGTGTTTATTTACGAAATGTGAAACATTTTAGATATCATTTTATGATTTCAATATAAACTTTCGACACTGTTCTGTGAAAAATAATTAAGGAACTTGGGGAAAAAATGAAAACAAACTACATGTATTTAAATATATTTTAAATATTTCATTATTTGTAAGAAATGACCAAAATATCTAGATAAAATTTATTCTGCGAATTAAGGAATCCTTGTGTGCATAATGTTGTAAATTGCACCTATCCATGTTGATTTGCTTGGTTTCAAAAAGCATTGGATTAAAGTAATTCTCAGAATGGAGTTCAATCTGCTAAGTTCTACATCGAAAGGCCAAGAAACGATGGGAGCAATGCATAACTCTGTATGTGACTATATATAAAAAGAAGGCTTAAGAATAATAAATAAAATTAAGTGTCTATCTTAATTGTTTTTTTATTTAACAATTAAAACTTTGATACGGCTTCAACCTACTGCTTCCTGAATCCAAACAAATCGACATGAATAGTTGTAATTTACAACATTATGTACATAGGGATCAATTAATACGCAAAATATAAATTTCATCCATGTATTTCGGTTATTTCTTTGTAAAAATCAGAACTTTTGCGATATCCCTTCGTACAAATATGAAGTGGAACCTGTGTGATTAGATTTACATTTCTATTTTCCTCCTATTTATCATTATTGTTTAAATATCCCAGCATTACAAAGTTTTTACACGAAAGAATATCGCATAGTTCAACGATATAAGAAATAAGAAATCATAATTTATTTATAATTGCCCTTTATGAAAGTAATTGCTTTAAAATGCATTCCATATTCTTTTACGGAATTAGAGTTCTAATAATGGAATAATTTCTAGATTACACAAAACTGTATGATTTAGACTAACTGGATAGCATAAGAGATTGATTTTGCTTTAGTTTCAGTTTAGATGAAGTGTTTGGGCCTTGCCCACAACGAGTTTAATTTTTTTTTTTAGAGAAAAATAAGTTTTTATTTATCTTACAGACAACTGGAAATATCTAATTAAAGCAATAAAAATCATAACATTAATGTATATATTAATTAAGTAATTTTTATTTCGAAGATGTATTAAGGAAAAATATTTACTTCTATTTTTACGGCAACATAGCGCTTAACAGTGCAATACGACATCTTACAAGAAGGTTCAGAAAATATCTGTTTTTGACGACAGAGTACATTGCTTAGGCTAGAAGAGGTCACCGTTGTGTGCTGCCATCTATTAAACCTCGAGCAAAAATAAATCTGACAATAGTTCATATATTCATTTGACAATCATTTGCTGATAAATTAAAACTTGATTGAGGCCTCGATGCTTCATTATGAGCCCAGTTGTTACCCATCGTGAGATTTGAATTCATCATTTTTCGTCGGAAACCAAGCAACAACCAAAGCAATGAGTTGCTTGTGGTGAATCTGCTCCAAAGAAGGCAAAGACGGTCTGCACGACCAGAAAAGTTACGTAGACGATCTTATGGGATGTGAAGATCATTATCCTCATGAATCTCTTGGACAAAGGTAAAACCATTGGTGTGCAACACTAACGTGAGCTACCTCATTCCCATTTCCTATTCTTAAATCCACATTCCAAATTCCTACTACAGGTGTCATTTGAACCACCCTCGAACTAAACCGATGCATGTCTTACTGAAAATAAGATGAGAGAAAAATGATTGATATGTAGCATAGATGAAGTAGAAGCTTTTTGCAGAGTGCATTTATACAAAAATGTGTTTAAATTTTATTTACATGTTTTCAGCCTCTTAAGGTTATTTTACTTAAGTTGCATTTCTGATATTTTTCATTGAATTCGTATTAATATCACGCTTTGAAACCTCGCGAGGGCTGGGGGTGACGGACTTCGTAGTTTTGAGTCTTGGAATGACGAGGACGGCACCTGAGTTGGAACCTCCCTCTCCAAACATTCCACGCCATACCAATAGGAGGACTTGGGAACTCGACAGCTTTAACATCCATCAGCCTCGCTAAACGGCGGATCTTTGGAGTCATCGGGACTCGAACCCACGGATGCCAGAAAGAACGCTAACCACGAATTCGTGACCATGACCACTAGGCTACCGCGGCCCCATCTTAAATTGAAAAAAACTACATTAAAATAATTGCAGCTTATTTCATTAAATCACAAAATACACGCAGAAAATCGAAATGATAAACGGCATAATAATGCACCCCAACAAAACACCCTCTCCCACTTTCTCGAGGTGTCGATTCCAATCAAGTTTCGCAACGAAAAGACCTTCCGTGGCTTACTCGGAGCCGCATGAGAACGTTCTTTTTTTTTTTTTTTTTTTCCTCATTCAATCACGACATCTTCTCAGACGACAAACAAAAAGAGATTCCTTTGCATACGACCATCACGACATCTCATTTCAATTCCTGGTCACGCACTCCTCGGGTGATACATCACCCATTTTGAAAAACGTCCGTCCTTGACAAAAGGAAAGTTTTGACAAAATAAAGGAGACGTCGCTGTTTATTGAATTCTGACGAGGGTCATTTGGCCGATAGGTATCGACGTGGAACAAGACTGTTTCGCCGGTGAAGGGATTTTATTACCAATCTCCGAGATCTGTATCGGATGTAATGCGGAGATTTCCTCCCTCCTTCGCTCAAAAATGTTTCCGGTCGCGTTGTTTTGTTCTCCACTAAACCCGCGGAAATCGTGGGTGGGCTTATTTTGTCACTCGGGTAAACCTGATCAACAATTCTTGGAAGACTTTTCTGAGAGAACGTGGGGATGCCATGTCTTTCTTGACCGAGTGGGATCTTGTCCGGAGATTGACCGTGAAAGTATTTTTACTATGGTCGTTCAATAATTACTTAGAAAATCCGAAAGAAGATGCTCTCGTAGCATCGAAAATGGTTTGCTTTTTGTTAGCATCATGATTCACTAAACAGCTGTCTAAGTCTCAGTAACTCGTATTAGTAATTATGGCGCCTTCCGCACCTCAAAAATAAATTTTCGTCGTAACTATTCCGGCAAATGAGATCATCTTTTTTCGAAAAGATTCCCCAGAAACAACTCAATGTTTTAGATTTTGCTTGATTTCCGGGGCATAATGATGAATCCAAGTCTCAACGACATCAACAACTCGTCGCAGCAATAATAAAATTTTGATTTTTCAACAAATGACAACCAAATTAACACTCACTTATAAATCACGCAATATTATTTTCAAATACATTTTGGAAAAAAAAAATAGTTGCAAGTTTTCGGAATATTCTTGCAGAATACGAAATATTTTGATGTTTATTGAATTAAAAGAACATTTTAATATATATTTTACATGTATTTAGTGACTTTGTGGTATTCCTAATTTCCATGTTAATTAATTCCCAGCTATTTTTGACAAAAGCATGAGTTAATCGCTGTAAAACGTGCAAAAAATATCGCGGTGTGATATTTTTGCAACAAAATGATTTAAAGGCAAAATGTAATTTAATTAGTAGCACCAAGTTTAATAATTGGAATGTGGTAACTTTGGTATATAATCTGACCGTAAACCATTGCATGTGAAGATTTAAGTACATGTTGGGGATAATAGCCTTTGTTTCTCTAAATCCTATAGCATCAATTAATATATTAAGAACATTTCAACGACTTAATTAATTCTATTATAAAATGAATAACAAGAAATTATTAATATCTAAATTTTGTTCATTCATGCGGTCATACTCGCAAGTTTATAACCGGCGTAGTTTCCGTTGAGTCGTAGGTTCCAGTCCTGATTCCACTAAGGACCCATTTTAAAGAAGGCTTTAGGCATGTGTAATCTGTTAAGACCTGAAGTGCTAACGTTGGGATAGCGTGGAAGTTAGGGTATCATCCTCTTCATTTGAACGAGGTTCAAAAATACGAAATCCGTCGCCAATAGCCGTCACTTATTGTTACTTCTAGGAACAACATCATTAAACTATCTATCAGTCAATAGATTGATTGAAAAATCACAATGGGGGGGATGTCAAAGAACATCAGCTACCAGCACGTCTCTCATTCATCAATCAACCACTTACGAGAATTCACGCTACTTGTCTACAGAAGACCTTGGATTTAGTTTTTACTTGTTCCATGTGACTTACAATCCAGTCTATCAAAGGACACCGTGTAGTACAATAATAGTTTCTCAACTGATCTTGGAAGTCTAATGATATGGAGAAGTTTGGAGAACAATTAATTCTCTCACATACATACATCGCTTAAAATTTACTCAATAATTCGTTTGATCTCCTGTCTTATTTATAACAATTCGAGATTTACCATTTCATTAAAATAGTAGAAAATTAATATCAGAATTGGAATGAATAAGAAATAATTAATAACAAAATAAAAACTCCATGACACATACACAAATCTAAAAAGTCCTCTATAGTTCTGAAGCAAAGAAGCAGGGAAGAAAGAAAGGGTACGATTCCAATTCAGGCAATTTATCCACATCGTTTTACATTGATTCAAAATAACGAGATTAATTATTATCAGAGCACTGAGAACTCAATTTGCGTTGCCAATCAAATGAATACCGAATATTGTACAGATGTCATTAGAGATGCATATAATGCAACAAGATTTTTAACTCTAGAAGATTCATTCGAAGTGAAATAAATTTAAAGCATAGCTAAAACGAATTTTGATAAATACAATTATTAAGAATTCATAAAAATTTAATTGACAACATTATAATGTAACCGCAGTAGCCTAGTGGTCATGGTAGTGAACTCGCGGCCAGCGTTGTGTCCTTCGAGTCGTAGGTTCAAGTCCCGTTTCCCCTTAAAACCCGCCGTGTAGCGGGTATGATGTACTTTAAATCTGCAGAGGTTCCAAGTCCTCCCTATAGCATGGGGTGGAAGTTTGGAGAAATAAGTGTCGTTCTAGTCATTTCATTCAAATTCAAAATTATGAGGTCCGTCGCAAATAGCGTCGTGTTGCTTCAAAATACGTCAATAAACAATCGATAGGGAAAAAAACATCATTATAAAAGAAGATTCTTCTAAAAGTTCCCTTTTGCAAATCCCTTTCGAAGATAGTTTTCGCTTATTATGTCTATTACAAGAATATGAGTAATGTACGCTTCTCAGAAATATGCGTAATGTACGTTTTAAGTACATTAAGATAAAGACTATTTTAGAGACGAAAATGTCAAAAAAGATGTAATTTAAAAACGTTCATAGATTCGGGAACTTAATTTCTGCAACATATGAAAGTACTAAAATCGCCAAGACAATCACAAGAGTCGAAAAGCTTTGTTTATATCCTTGAGATGTCCTAAGGCGGAAAAAATGAAACCGGATATTTTACGACAAAAAAAAAAATGATGTATTGTAATTGATTAGAGTTTAGCTTTATTGTTTCATTTTTTGCGATTTATCTTCATATATAACATCTAGCTAAGAGAGATCAAGGGAAAGCGGTATATCCTTTCAATTTTGAAGGGAGTTAAATATATACACGATGCTGGTTCTAAAAATGAATGGGAAATGGCGTAACTCATTTTAAATTGCCTAAGGATTCATATTCTTTTTTTCTAAGAAAGGCATGAATATGACGCCCTTCTCTTCCCAAAAATTAGTCGCCGTAACTTTTCAGGTAAACAAGGCCGTTTTCGGCTTGTTTGTGTTGTTTTGCTGCTTTCTGCTTGTTTTTCGGTATATAATGAGGAATCCAGGTCTGATCCACTGCGAAAACTCGACACGGCATTGTTCAAAATTATTAAATGAAACAGTGCCAACTATGTTTACCATCATGTAATAGATGGTAGCACACAATAAAATACCAACAAGCCTTAGCAACGCCATCTGTCTTCAAACAGAAGAACTTTCTGAACCACACTCATACATATATATGAGGTCTCTGGGGGGGTCTACAGGTCCGCTCTCGCGAACTCGTGGCCGGCGTTGTTTCTGCTGAGTCGTAGGTTCGAGCCCTGATGCTACTTAAGACTTCAGTGAAGTTCTCGAAAAAGTAAAATTATTCAAAATAAATATTAATTAGTTTTAAATAAGCGTATTTCCCAGTCTTAAGTTCAACAGAAGCAATTACTATCAAGAAAATAAAATATATATTTCAAATCCCTACTGCACATTTTTTTTTCAGAAGAGAAGCATTTTGAAAAACGTTGCCAATAATAACAAGAAAAATAATAAAGACAGACGATGCTGACTTAAAAAATGAATTATTAAATTAAATATTGAAATAAGAGCAAACGATAAATAATTAAAACAAACAATAATAGTATGTTCCGATATTAAAAGCAGACGATAAAATATTGAATTAAATATATCTTAGCAATATAAATGTACCTTAAGCAAACGTAATGTAATTAGAGCAGACTTAATGTAATTATAATAATCTTAATTTATTATGTCAATGTTTTGCGCCGAACACTATGAATCCTTCCTTTCATACCCATGCATTTTTGTTGACGCCATTTTCTGAAAACAACAACATATCAGCAAGTATTAATTAAGTATATTGGATGTTTATTAAGCATTTTTGAAGTACTTTACAAAAAAGTATTATTTTAAGTAAATTTTCACAAAAATTCTGAAGGCAATTTTTCAATCACAAGACAAATTCCGAGTGAAAAAAATACACAAAATATGTTAATTTCTCTGAGTTCATTTCCGTGAAATTTTGTCATCGTGATTGACCCCCATACCATTTCCAATTATCAAAGGAAAACAACATAAATCTAATCCAATTGCTTTAATGGAGTACATTTCAGAACATATTTCTTCATTTCCGTGACAAAGTTAGCACGCCTCTCTGCGCTTTGGGAAAATAGAAAATGAACATATGTGGTATTTTAACAATGGAAGCTGTAAAAATATTCACTACTGAATAGTTCAACAATAATTTCGTGTCTCCCAGACAAAATTCAACTGCCTAACTGAAGCAAAATACGCATGCTGGAAGACAAATTTAAACAAAAGATCGACAATAATTCCTTTCCTCAAAAAATTATTTTTGAAAGCTAAATTATACATTGCATTGAGGATTTTCTTCAGTATGATATAACACATCAATCAATAACTCCCGAGACTAACCCAGAGATGGCGCTAGTAGTAAACCAGTAACCAGGTCTTTCTAGAGTACTAACCTTTGCTTGAAACGTGTCAAAATTTTAAGTCGATCGAACCAGAAACAGCTGAGTTATCGAGGTTGGAGTAAAGTCGTTTTGTAGTTTGTTTAAAAAATGGAAAAAACCGAGTTTCGTGTTCTGATAAAACATTGTTTTTTAATGGGTAAAAACACCGTGCAAGCGAAACAATGGATTGAAAAATGTTACCCGGACTCTTGTCCATCAAAAGCAACGATTTGTCGGTGGTTTGCCGTGTTTAAACGTGGTCGTACCGACACAAATGACGCGGAACGCTCGGGTAGACCTGTGGAAGCCGTTACACCGGAAAATGTGAGTGAAGTGACAAAAATTATAATGAAAGATCGTAAAGTGAAGCTCCGTGAGATTGCTGAGATGACACAGATATCATATGGAAGTGTATTTACTATCCTTCATGAAAAATTGAGCATGAAAAAGGTTTTTTCCAAGTGGGGGCCGCGATTGCTTTCGATGGAACAAAAACAGCAACGAGTCGATGATTCAGAAAGCTGTTTATCGCTATTTACTCGCAACAAAAAAGTTTTCTTGCGAAAAAAAAAAAAAAAAAAGAAAAAAGAAAAATTGGAAAACCGTTGGAACGATTGTATCATCCTAAAAGGTGATTAACAAAAGGTGTTATGTTGATGAATAAAAAAAAATTTTGCAAAAAAAATGTTGTTTTCAATGTTAGTCTCGGGAGTTATTGATTGATGTGTTAGTGGCCATGGTAGCCTAGTAGTCATGGTCACGAACTCACGACTGTTGTTTCGATCGAGTCGTGGGTTGGAGTCCAAATGCCTCTAAAAATCCGCCGTATAGTTGGGCTGTTGCGCATTAAATCTGTTGAAGCTCCAAGTTCTCCCGTTGCGTGATGAGGAAGATTGGAGAGGAAGACGCCAACTCAATCCTCGTCACATCTGCACGGTTCAAAATTACGAGATCCATTTCCGATAAACCTCGTTCAACAAGCGACGTTAATAAACAATTAATTAGAATATGATATAAAATGCAATGGTAGTTATAAAAGCTGCAATAACAATGAGTTATTTATGGGCAAATCAGATGTAAAAGAAATCATAAATATTTGACAATGTAATAAGACATTACGATTCAAATATTTTATGATACGAATAATTAATCAAAGTTTAAATCTCATTAATAATAATGAAAAACTGGTTTTTTTAACTTTGTATTTTGGCAATTACAAATTAATTTTCAGCATTATTTTGGCGAATTTTGTGAACAGCATGCAAGTCGCCACGTGGTGGACGAGAACAGTAAACTTTCTAAAAACGCCATAACGTATTTGTTATTGTTTGCTGGCGTAGTGCTTGCGAAATGGAATTTTTTTTTTGTCATATATATTTATATAAAAATAAATATGGAATTAAATTAAAAGCGGTTTCGGATTTGAGGTGGTATTTATCCTTTTCTGAGCCTAATTTTTCACAATTTTGTGATTCAGTGTTGTCCCAAATATCCCATTCATTTTGTTTATGCATTTTTTTCCTCCAAATTTTAACATTAATTTGTTTACTTTTATTTTAAAACAAGAGGTGGTTAATATAGGTTTCCAGTGTCTAGGAGGGGGGAGGGGGTATGTCCAGACGTCCTGCCCTTGGGTATTAATCACGGGATTGAACCTCAAAATTGGAGGATCTCAGAGGTTTGCCTTCTTTCGGTAAGACAAGATTCAGGATCCCGAAGCAGCCTGGTGACCTTTTTCTTTCCTAAAGGGTTTATTGTCTTTTGTAAACACGGGTGACGTGGCCTCGGGATACCTTAACGATCATTCTCTATTTTCGACCCTCCTTTTTCGACCAATTTTTAACTTTTTTCAATCATTTTTCAGCTTTACCCTGTTTGGCGCAGCATGTTCCCATCTGGTTCTTTGACACCAATGACAATCCCTTCCTTTTAAAATTTTTATTTAAAAAAAAATTGTACAATGAAGAAATAGATAGATCATTTAATTCAACATACCCCTTTTTTAAAGAAATTTTTGGAATTTCTAATGGGAGAAACAGATTATGGAAAAGGGAGAGAGTGCCTAGAGGATTCTCGGTTGGAAAAGAATAAAGTAGAGATTCACGGACAGAAAAAGTTTAAGAGCCGCTGATTGTGTGAGTCAAACATTTAAAGTATATTACATAATTAGAGATTGAAACCTCTGATACATCACAAAATATGTAGGAGTTTAATACATTAAGAAAAAATTGAATAAATTACATATTCCTTCTTCTCTTACTTAAAACATCCTCATAGGGGAAAAAATGTAATGAAAGAATATTATCAAATAAGAATTTGCGAATTTTAATTTTAAAAAATTATATACTAAAACTTTTGATAATAATTTATACATTAAGATCTAAGCAACATATTGAAGAGTTCTGTAAATATCAAAGTACAATACTTATTTCTAAAAGACAGAAAACAATTTATTGGCAAAGAAAAATAACATGACTCAAATTCTAAACATGATGGATTTCGAGCATTAAATAAACGTGAGCATTTATTTAAGCATCAATACCAGTTACTTGAGAAAGAGAAATTAACGCTGCAATTTTCTTTGTAACACACTTGCTTCAAAATTGCAAACATAATGAGATATATGTTAGTTAAAACGTCACGCAACGGTATTTTTCAAGGTATATCATGGTACACTTTTATCATTCATTGCCTAGATTTACCCGTGATTACTAATTTCACAAAATCACGAAATCATTTCATTTCAGGGCAAAGAAAAATAATCTAACATATCGTCACACGAAATGCTAATCAAAAAACCACATTTTTAATTTAAAAAAGTACCAAATCATACGGATCCAATAGACCTTGAACCGCTAAGATCGCGTTCAGGGCTTTACACCGACGGCAACTAAGTACGACTTGCTAAACGAACAAGCAAACGATAACTTTCAACGCTGGAATAAAACTATCGTCTGAATTCGATGGCAGTCACGGATCGGAATTCAGCCAAGGGGTGGCCCGAGGGTGATGGGGAGGGAAGAGGACGTGACTGAAATCACCTGTCGCGGTAATTTTCGAGTGAAAACAATGGGAGGGGCTACGTGGGGGTGGACCGGTGTTTTCGGTCACGACTTCCAGGTGCTTCACTCATTACTCGCAGTGAGATCTAATTTTCTTCGGAAGGGGTTGTGGGAACCAAAAAAAATATCGTTTGCTTTTTGTTTTTTATTCCCGTTGTTTGTATTGGGCAGAGGGAACCAGTTTCAAGCAGTGATTTGGAAGCCGCAGGGAATTATGATAACAGCTGATGGTAATGAAGATTCATAGTGTATTTTACAACACTGTGAAAAGGATGGAAAATAAGGTTTCTTTTTCTTTTTTTTTTTTTTCTTTCAATTCTCGTTTGTAAATGGTGGGTGAATTGAAAATTATCTTAAGAGTGATGTTGAAATTGTTTAGCTCTTGGTAATTTTTGGTTGTTATAAATTATAATCATCAGAGAGTTATTTTGAATAATGTATTTTGGAAGCTTGGTTGTTCTTGAGTTTAAAGAGTTTCTTTCAAGCAGTAATGTAAGTTTAGTAAAAGATGGAGATTTGTAAATGTGTGCTACATATTATGTATATAAATATAATAATATTTTAAAACCAAATACGTTCACTTTTTCCATAATTGAAAAATAGGTAATAATGCTTTTTTCATATTTAAATACACAACTTGAAGTAAAAATTAAAATGTATTAGTCTATTTTCACATTTTTAAGAATATTATTATCGAACACAGTTATGAAAATATTTTAATGTAACTAAAGATATAATATATGTTTACTACCCAAATTCAATTTTGAGTTATTTGATTTTAATGTCTGATATCAGTTTTTTATATGTGCTGCGATCAATCTGTTTTAATATTACCACGATAAAAATTATTTTGCACAAATAAAAATATTAAAGTTAATCTATAATTAATAATTAATTAATTAATATTTTTCGGTTCTTTTAATAAAACAAATTATATAGTTTTCTAAATCTAAAAGACCGATCAGTATAAGTAAATGCTTATTGGAAATTTATTAAAAATATATGTCTTAAATTTTTGATAAGGAATATACACAAAAAAAGATACATCTTAATATATATTAACAAAAAGAGGTAAATCTATATATTTTTTTAAAGAAATACCACGGTCTTATTTTCCTTCTTGATATATCAATTACAATACATTTTAGAAAATTGTTCCTTCCATAATAACTATTCTAAGGACAAATGCAATGAATTATGAATGAATGTATTCTTATATGAATACTTAATACCTTTTATGAATACCTGAATGCATAATATACATTGATTTGTCAGTGATTTATATGTGTTATATGAGAATCGTGAAGATTATGTACATATGAACTTAATTAAGAATATTAAAAACCTAATAATTCCCTTATTAAAGGTAAAAAATCATTCTAATACATCATTTTTTAATATCATTATTACATTCTACCTTATTACTTCAGCATTACATAAATTAACTTACTTTAAAAATATTTTATTTTTTAACAGATCTAACTCTAAAAAGCATTCAAATGCATTTCTTTAACTGAAACTTTTCAGTTAGTTTCTATAAAATTTACATTTTGTTAATGAAGTCCCCTTTAATTTACGTTAAAGCTAATGATTTTTTTAAAAAAAATACTATAATCTGATCGTTTCCTACTTAGTGAAATATACGAAAAATCCGTAAAGTTTTATATTTTACAATTTTAAGTATAGTTGAGGAACATTTTAAAAAATATTAGTTTTATTCGAAAATTTAATATTTCAGGTTGCTGTTTTAGAAGACTAATAAAACAACAGGCTTTACTTTGATGTCTTAAAATTTTATATTGTTTCTATCATCATTATATTCTTCCAATTTCCTAACTTATGTTAGATTGAAAACAGAAACTATTTTTAATTTGATCGCAGATGCAAAAGTATTCTAACGCATAAATTGGAACCATTCGCAGTAAATAATTGAAAGGAATAAAAAGATTATTCGCGGTGAATCATTGATAACACAATTACTCTGAACACTGTATATAGAACAGTGCGAATAAAAACAATATTTACAAACCTCAATAGATTAAAAATGCATTTAAATACAAATAACATAGAATTATTTGTAATTCATCCTAAATATTTATAAAACTATCAAAACAAGAAGAAAGATTATTTGAACACTATTTTCAACCGAAGAACGACGAAGAAACTTGATGTTTGAGGAAATTTTGATATCGACAAGGTCAGCATTATGCTTCGAAAACAATGACGAAATTTCATATTGAATACAAATATGCTGCAGGAACTTAGAATCCAAAATTATGAAGGAAACACAGTGATGCGCAATTCCGAACAATAACTCATAAATTCAAAAGAAAACGAATACAAATTGAATTAAATTTTTATTATTAAATATTCCACGCATTTTCTATATGCGAAGAACATGTATTACGACTTAAAGCGAAACTTTTTGAAGCGCAGCAAACCGTTCGAAATCGAATGACTAAGTAAAATAAATGACTTTCGAATTTTTCTCTGAGGAACCATGCTATGATTTCTCCCACGGGAAATTATAATTCCTTTCTCTTAATATAATCGGTGACAAAAATAGAGAGAAGGGCGCAAGGTAGGTCAAGAAAGAATGATAAATCAAAACTCTGACAAACCGTTTAATATCTCACAATAAGCCATTAAGACTAAGCCTTTTAATTAACAGAACCCATTAATAGCACAAGTTCATAGAACGAGTTAATTATGTGCTTCTCTTCTGAAAGCAGACCAAGTTCGAATTGCGGGCAATAACTTTCGGCTGCAGGCTTCTATTTCAAAGAAATGTTCTTAAAGAACAATCAATGAGATTCGAAAATAGGCTTAGAAAGTTCGGAATTGAAGAATGCTTAGACGAACCAGCTGTAATACTTCAATGAAATGGCACAGAGTCATTAAAGTAAATATCAGCCATTTAGCTTCTTCAGAATAAATACTCTTTTTGTCTTTTTTTTCCCCTCCCTTTCTTATAGATACCGTTAAGGATATCTTTTTAGAATAATCTTTGAAGATAAGGATTTTTGGGCGGGAAATGACCGTGTTTTTTTGTTAATGTTTTTTAAAGGGAAGGTATTTTAATGTTTCTCTGGTAGAACAGGCAAAATCAAAAAATAGTTTCGATGGAATTCCTTAGAGTGGAATAAGGCCAAGAACTTATCTTAATATATGGTTTTCAGAAATGAATGAAAAAAAAAATTATTTTTACTGTAAAGAAAATCTTCGAATGGAAATCTACATTAAAACTTTGAAGAAAGTAACTTTAAAGGAACAGACATTTTTGAAAAAAAAATAATAAGTTTAACGAATAATCTCAAGAATATTTCCAGTTACTGAATTAAAAAGTTTTCAAGACGTGATTTCTACAACCATTTATCTTTGGAAATACTTCAACGAGGTAAATGATGCTAAAAACATCAAAGAAAAATACTTTAAAAAGACATTAAATAAAAATTTTCAAAAGGCATTTTGAAGGGAGGTCAGGATTTGATCTACACCTGCGCACACTGTGTCAATTATCAGCGTAACTTAATAAATGCGTTGCTTAAAACATCTATCACTACAAGTATATTATTTACAGGAGTTTTAATTGCTTTGTTTTTTCTATTTGGTATTCTTCTGACAAAGAAGTAGAAAAAATTTTAAAGTATAATTCCCGATGAAATTAAAAATAATTGTAGTCTCCTAGTTTAATCATTCCAAAATGGAAAGGTAAAGAAATAAACATATCTTATAAGTTTTCAGAACCATGGACAAAAATGGCAGACTTCGTTAATTTTTAAAAATT
The DNA here is from genome assembly GCA_019974015.1 of Nephila pilipes. Classification (NCBI taxonomy): domain Eukaryota; kingdom Metazoa; phylum Arthropoda; class Arachnida; order Araneae; family Nephilidae; genus Nephila; species Nephila pilipes. The sequence goes on along the minus strand of BMAW01018629.1, from coordinate 217,931 downwards.
TGTTTATTTTGAACCTTTTTTCGATAATTTTTGTGAAACCCTATGTTTATAAATAAATTAAGTTCCTACATCAATCGATAGGTTTAAAATTATATAATTTTTTATAAGTTTCCGTTAATCAAAACATTAAAAAATAGCTGCATATTTATTTAAAAACAGAATTTTTTCATGGTGAAACAACGAAAAATAAATGATTGCACATAATGCTGATTTGGTATTCGTAAAAATATGCTTAAAATAAAAAAGAGGTCCGAAGTTAGCAATCGATTAAATATTTTAATGAATGTCATGTATATTTTTAAAAAAATTCAAATTCAAGCAAATGTTAATATTTCGCTTGAGTTGGAAAGAGAATTCGAGTGAAAAATAAACGTTACTGAATTATTTCAATGTAATTTTTTGAATTCTTCTTTAAAATATAAATTCAATCCATGACTAGTTAAAATAAAAATAATTTACAACAGAGCTGTTGATGAAATTTTAAAAAGATATATATAATTTTACGAAAATGAATATTTTAAAGATATATTTTTTTTATTTCCATTGGCAAGGCAATACAGAAAGAATAACAAAGATGAAAACACAACATGAACACACAAGAAAAAACGAACCACGTCTTAAATATATCAATAAGTACTTTTGTAAGAAAAATCTGAATTATAGGTTGACAGGTTTTACTGGAGCTCCTGAGCCAACGACTCTAAATCTTCATATCAGAGCAGTTTGGGATGCTTGACTTTGGCTTTTTCCAGCCCAGAATTGCATAAAAGATATTTTGGATGGCTTTATAGTGTAAAATTAATTTATCAGAGTGATTTAAAATTTAAAAGGATGAAAAAAAATTAAGTGAAAGAGAGTTTTTATAGCATTTGATTTAACCTTTTTTTTTTTTTTTTTCGGAGAAAGGGTAGGTGAAGGTGAGGGGGTGAAAGCAGTTTACCAAAAATCTGAATTACTCGATTACTTTTAATAGAATTAGTATTATAATCACGTTGAAACAATTTATGTTGAATTATCTGTTATTAGACTTTAAAAAAAGAAAGAAATTGAGATTTATCTTCGATTTCAAATTTTAAAAAAAAAATGTTAAGGCCTAAGATAGAGCGCATGTATGGATAAAATAACAATAAAACAAAAAAAAACTATGTTTTACTTCTGAAAACTTCAGTTATTAACTATATGTATTCAAATTATTTCTTAAGAGTTTCATTTCATTTGAATCAAGTGTTAGAATCCACCAGTAGAGGGCGAGCGACTGTAAAAAGAAAAAGGGTAATGCATCATGGGTAGTGATGGATGAGGTGATGGAGACGACAAACAAAAATAATGCGCATGAAATGCTGTGAAAGATGATTTCGTAAATATTTATGCAAGTGATTAAACTTTATTTTAATATAATCTGAGCGGAATTGCTGATTATCTGTGGCATCCAAAACGGCAAGGTTCGTAAGTGAAATGACCCTAATACAAGTAAGGAAAATAATTCCGTTACTAAGATAATCATCATTTCACTTCTAAATTAAACAGGCTTGAATAAATATGATTAAAATATTTTATCTTCTTTTTCTTCACTCGTGAATTTTATAAGTACTTCTTAAAATAATTTTATATTAGAATTATTTTGCACTTATATACGTTTAATAGCCCAATACAGTTCAATTTAAAAACTATTTTTAAAATCATGATAATTTTTAGAATTTTAAGCGATGTGCGTTTTCAAAAGAATTCAATATAGAAACATAACTAGAATTATTTTTTGTTGTCTCTAACATGAATCTTTCCATAGATAGTGATATCTACTGCAGTATTGACGCGAGTTAACAATTAAATATGTGTTTTTGTATGGTAGATACTATTCAAGCTTTATGAAACAATTAAGAAAGTTATTTACCCCTTTTCTTTATAAAAGTTTATCGGTCCTTCTTAAAAAAATTTTTAAAAAAATTATCCAATTCCTGTTAATTATGGCAACTTTCGAAGGTTTACAAATAAAAAGTAAATAATAATAGTTAGAAAAATTGTAACTACAAAACCTGCATAGATATTTGTTTCAGTCTATAAGTACAGTTAAGCTCTCGTAACCGTAAAGACAAATTGAGCTTTTCTAAACGTTAACTCTCTAGATATATATTATTATAACATATACCAATAGATTGGGGGGTGGGTTAATTTTTACAGTACGAGTACATATATAATCATAAAACAAACAAGAAATACATAAAATATTGGATTAAAGCGGGGAAGTTTTAGTAATATACTTGAAAATCGAACTTATAATCCTTTATTACTACATTTATTTTTATAATTTTTCATTGTATGAACATTTTCAAAACAATCCCTTCGGAAGCGAAGGATTGTTCCCAGGAGATGTTCACACTAGGTTGATACTTGTTTGTGTCCTCCAACGCTTTGTTTACTGGAACATATTCGACATTCTTTTATTTCCGGAAGCAAAAGTTGTAGTGTTCCACCAAGTCACTTTTCCTTTTTAAATGTATTATGCTGACCTAATGATTTTCTTTTCATTGGAAAATCTTCTCTCATTTAAACAATCAATTGCTTAACACATTTTAACTGATTTATGGGTGTTTCGAGTCTTATAATACAATCCTTTGCACAAAAAAGGTCGTTTGGCGATAGTTATTAATAATCAAAAACAAACCTATTTAATACTATGAAAATGACTCATTTACCTTTGTGTGTGTGTTTCGATTTCTACATCAGTAATATACCACGAACAATAAATACTCGGCGTGGCATTGACTCAAAAAGTCGTCCGTAGTCCCCTAAAGAAATATTCAGCCAGCCATGCTGTCAGTACAATCATCCATAACTGCAAAGGTATTGCTAGTGCAGGGTTTTTTTTCTTTCGATCATGCCCCATATATGTTCGATGGGATTCACATTCGGGGATCTAGGTGTCCAAATCGTTCGCTGGAATTATCCAGAATGTTTCTCAAATCAATAGCAAATTATTTTGGCCCAGTTAGATATAGCATTGTCATTCTGGAAAATTCCATCATTGTTTGGTTTACGTGAATGGCTGTAAATGGCTGATTTCCGGTCAATGATTGTTCCAGTTTTACCAGGAGGCCTAATTGGTGTCTTGTAAAAAAGCCTACACCATTATGGAGCCCCCAATTGCTTGCGCAGAGCCTTGTTGACAACTTGGGAAGCCTCTTGATGTCTAAGCCACACTCAATCCTATCAGTTCTTAATCAAGTGGAATCGTGACTCATCCGACAAGCAACGTTTTTCCAGTCATCTAGGGTGCAACCGATGTATTCAAGAGGCCAACCGAGTCGTTATAAGCGATGGCGTGTTGTTAATAAAGTCACTCGAGTTGGTCTTCTGCTGCCATATCCCATCAACACCTATATCCCATCAATACCAAATTTCGCTGCACTGTCCTCAAGGGTTCGTTTGTCGTTCGTTTCACATTGCCTATTGCATTTATTTGACATATCACTGGTCCAATAATTAAGTAAATGAGGTCGACCTTAACGTTTTATATGGTGGGAGCTAATACCCGAAATGATATTAGGGATACCGGAAAATGATGTCGTTTTTCTACATTAAATTCAAACAGATAAATTTTTACCAAGTTTTTACTTTTAATCAATGATGTAATCACCCTCGTTATCAACAACTTTTTGCCATCTAATGTGCAAATTTTTATTGTCAGATCGATAAAATTCAATTGGTTTCTAAGCAAAATATCTGGAGATGGTATTTTGGACAACATCTGATTTTTCAATTTATTTTTTTTTGCCACTTGGAAAGTGTTGTAGTGATTGGAATAAATGGAAATCTGATGGTGCAATATAGGACGAGTATAGTGGATGAGGCAATACCTCCCATCCCAATTCATTAATTTTTTCCAGAATTCCTTTTGAGCAATGTGGGGCTTGCGTTATCATGTCGCAGATACCTTTCCTGTTCACAATCGCTGGGCACTTTTCAATTGAAGATTGATTTACTCGATCCAAATGTTCACAGTAAGGGGGGGGGGGCTGCATTCACAATTTGTCCAGGTTTCAACACTTCAAATGAACGACCCGGCGAATACTCTACCAAATACAGGAAAGTTCCCCTTAGCTGTACTTCTTGGAGATTCATTTGGAGTGAGCTACTGCCTTTTTCGTTTTGGATTATCATAAAAGACCTATTTCTCATCTCCAGCATGCGGATGAAAAAGCGCTTCTGTGTTGTACCGCTGAAGCTTTTGGTTAGCTTTGTTTTCTTCGGATAGATTATGCGATACCCAAACACCTGCTCTGCTTACTTTACCATTCTACTTCAAATGTTCTTGGATGGCCGATCAAGGTTGGTTAAGAGTGTTAACTGTTCCTCGATTGTCTGACACGGATTTGCTTCCATTTCCGCTCTTAACATGTCATTGTTTAAAGTTGTTGGTCTTCCTGATCGATAGGAGTTGGAAAGATCGAAATTACCGGATTTGAACTATGAAAACGACCTTTGGTATTTTATGAACGTCTAATGCGTTTACATGAACATCTCAATTGTTTTTGGTAGCAACCGTTGCGTTACTACCCTTGTGAAACTCAAAAAAGCATGTAATGTCGAATGTGTACCTTTTCTGATATCTGACTGACCGTTTCACCTAAAATTGCAAAAAAAATTAAGAATCACCTAAAATTCCAAGAAACATTCAGATTTAACTATTTACGAGTAAACAAGTCACTCTAACCTTAGAATGTCTTTAAGACGACTTTGATGCATACAATCAGCTGATAATTGAATAACGAATATCGACATCCACAGAAACGGACAGAGCTTTCCGGTAGACCTGATATAATCCTTGGAATACTCTTGACACAGTGGATCAAGGAATGGTGATTTACGTAGCAATTTCAGAAATGGGTCTTAGACAGAGATACAGTAACACCTCTAAAATCGAAAATCCCCCAAAACTTTTCGAACAAAAAATTTTGCTCCCGAATTCGAAAGCCATAGAGAAGCCAGTAAACAAGTGCAAATTATGATTACGGCTTTCCTGTATAGAGATGTTAGGCGTCTTGTCTCAAGGTAAATATTTCGAGCTGGTAGCCCCCTCCCTGCTCCGCACATAATGCACTACGGGTTTAGTCTCAAGTTACAATGCGGAATTTGATTGTTTTTGATTGCTTGTTTATTAACTTCTCCCTTAGACACAACACTAGGTCCATTGGCGACGGACTTCGTAATTTTGAGCCTAAATCAAATGACGAGGTCGATGATGCGTGAGATAATACCTCCCTTCCCAAATTTCTATATCATGGCAACGGGAGGGCTTGGGACCTCAACAGATTTAATGTACATCAGCACCGCTATACGGTTGGTCTAAAATGGCATCAGGACTCGAACCCACGGTTATAAAGAAATAATTCTGGCCACAAGTTTGCGTCCATGACAACTAGGTTATCACAGCAACGGGGTGTTTGTGGGAGGAGATACCAGTTTTCTGGACTGGAAATTTCAGGTTACAAATATTAAAATGGATTCATCAGATGAAATCGAAGAACGCACGTTTTATCTGATCCTCCAGACCAACTATACATTTTGTTCTTCAACTCGTTGCCAACAGCAATAAAGAAAATATTTGTAGGATTTCCGCAAATAATTTTGCTAATTTTTGATCATTAAACAGCAAAAAAAATGCAGAAATCAGAAACACAGTTGCAAGACATTTTCCCCGGAGAATTAATCACTTACCAAGCAATAATTGTCCTTGTCCTCCACCAGTTTAAACACGAACCACCGTCATTTATTTTAGAGGTAAAGACAAATTTTAAAATATTTTAATTTATTAATTCGTATTTTAATTAAAATATTTTAATTTATTAATTCGTATTTTAATTAAAATACTTTAATTTATTAATTCGTATTTTAATTAAAATATTTTAATTTATTATTTCGTATTTTGATTAAAATATTTATATTGATTCATATTTAAACGTAAAATTCATCTATTTATAGTTAAATTCAATTTTTTAAATAAATTATGACCTCTGAAACCAGAAATGGATTAATCCAGTTTTTATTATTTTCCATGAGAAAAATTGTCTTGTGTGTGTGGAACTCGAATAAAGAGTAAAGGGTTCCCACTCCCTTCAATTAACCTCTAGGATTTTCTGTTACGTTATTTGGTTTAAGAACTTGGACTTGTGAATAAATCGTGATTTAGTTAAATTAGAATTGCTGTATATTGAAGTGTAGTGATTAGGAAAGAATCAGATAGCGAGATTGAACGTGTTTATACACAGGGAGATGCTTTAACTGAAAAGAGCATCTTAGGCACACTACATTGTTTTTTAGACAAGTTGAATTTTTTGATAACCTTTGGTTGAGGATTCGATAAGGTTTCCTTTCCCCATTCGCAATATAAATATTGATTTTTGATTATTCTTTGTCAAGAATAAAAATAGTTTAAATATTAACTGTTTGATTATTTAATTGACAGATTACTAAATGAAATTCAGCGGATCAAATCCGAAGTAATCAAAATGGAGTCACAGAGGGTTTCTACAACATATAAAAGTTTAGATTTTAAAATATCACTCTACAATTGTTTCGATCGAGAAAATATATTTTGACTTATTGAAAATAAGGCAACATTCCTTTTTGATAGCACGAGTTTTTTTTTTTTTTTCCCAGATAAGCACAGAATTTATTTCTCGTTTGCTTTTAAATAAGTTTTTAATAGTCACTCAAGAGGCTATTGTTTTCTATACCGTATAAATGTCGCGCGTTACCACTTTCCAAATATGTTTTTGCTTATATTTTTGATGTCTACTTTCACCAGTAACAAACTTAATTTTTAAAATACGTCATAATACGTTTCTTCTGGATTTTTTTATTGGATTGAAATAAAAAATATGCAATATATGTCTGATACCTGCTTTCACCACTACTGAACTCAATTTTTAAAAATATATCGTGATAAATTTCCCCCCATTTTTATTGGATTGAAGTGAAACAAATACAAAAATTAAGTATTAATTTACTTATGCATTTTTGTATTACCTTAAATCATATTGTAAACTGGAATCAAGATTTCACTGAAAATAAATAACATTATTCAGAATTTTAAGCTGAAAAGCAGCCTTTTATTTCCCTAAAGAATTTCAAAATACGTCTTTTTAGTCTGGCTTCCTTCTTGGAATGTTTTGGGGTCAAATGATTTTAATAGTGATTTACTATTATTAGCCACCTAAGGGGCTATTGTTTTAAATAGACCATTTTTGGCGTCCTAGATCACTTTTCGGTTTTTTTTTTTATCGTGTGCTTTAATTTTAATTACATGTAGCTGATATAATATTCAATTTAATAATTTATCAGTTGATTTAATTTTAATATCGGAAAAGTTTACTATTGTCCATTTCTCGATATTTTCATCATTTGCTTTAATTTTTGTATATTTAATTGAATAATTTAATAATATATAATTATGAAAACACGCACCTTGGGTGGCTAAATCAGTTGTAAAACTTTGCATTGAACTTTTTTTTACATTTTTTTTACATTTGTTTTTATATTCCAGATAGTATTTTGCAACATAGAGTATCCAGCATAAGGCGAAGACGTTTGCCATCTATTTTTTTAAACATCGCTTCATTTTTGTTTTAGAACCTCGAAAATCATTAATTTTACAATTCGCAGTCATTTCATGTCAGTCTTAGGACCTAGAAAAATCACGAGATTTATATACTTCGCAGTCATTTAACTGTGATTTCTTCATAAACTAAATTTGTTTTTCTACATTAATCAAAAATTCCAACCATTTGGTAAAAAGCGAAAAAGAAAATGATACTCTCACCTATCGTAACTTGCCTATTTATTTCGTTTTAAAGAATATAAAAAACACCATCACTATTTATTTTTAAATTGACCGTAAGAAATTTTCCTCGGTTTCTTAATAAATTTAGAGCACAAATGCGACATACAAGTACTTCTTAGTCAAAACTTTTTTTAATAAGCTCATAGAACGTTTTCATAGCAACATAAAGTTCTGTACAATTTGGTTTACCTATTAATCTTCATAATTATACACGCTGAAATTCTATAGAAAGTAATTATCTCCTCTAACCAGTTAGAGGAGAGAAACTTGATACTAATTATAAAAAAGATCACACAATGCAACTGATCTGGTCACTTTTCCACACGATTAAAATAACCATTTTATTGTGTTTCAGAATTCTATCAGTTGCCAAGTTCATAGGTGGAAATGTAGTTATTAATATCGTACTAAAAATTTCTAGTAACTATTTCCTATTCACGAAGAGAAAACAAGCGACAAAGTAAAGAAGCACAACAACATGAATCCGTCCATCGACCTTATTTTAACATTCTTAGATACATAATACAAAATTCCTCATTAAGAACTTCCAATTGTTTCTCACGTCGCTAAAATTGAAGAAGTCGCTCACCCACTGACATCAAATTCAAAAATATTAGCACGAGAAAAGGAGAGAGAAAGACAAAAAAAAACAAGAAGAATTCCAACTTTGACCAGCACCTTTGGAACGACCTCGAATATAATTCATTTCAAATCCAACCCAGATTTCGAATCGTTTTATAACGCGCGAGTTAAGATTAAAATAGAACTTTTTCAGCGGACGATTTTCTGTATCTAATGCTTCTCGTTTCCCGCGAGGCAGTCACACCCCTAAGAATTGTCTAAGAGAATGGCACTTTTATTCATGACATCGCGTTGCCAAGCGTGAGTTACAAAATTATCGTGCCTGTAAACACGAAGATTATTCCAGTGAACAAAGAATTTAACTAAAACGAGAATGAAAGAAAAGGAAAGAAAATCGTCTGCAATAAAAAAAAAATAATTCTCCTCCTAGCTTGTGTGAGAAATAGAGGTCAAGGTTGTTTTTCTCTTATAAAGGATTTTGTAAAATTATAGTGGTTGAAAATGTCAGGAATGAAGATACCTTCTTTTTTTTTTTCAAAGGTTTGTTGTCTTCTTAATTTCTCATATTGAGGGCGTAAGATATTACACTTTCTAAGTCAGCCTTTTCGAATATGTAACAACATTTTTGGTGAGGTTAATTTTATGTATATTACGTAATTGATCTTGGTTTCAAAATATACGTATTTTATGTAATACATGTTATGAATGCAATATATTCCAAAGTAAATTCTAAATATAACTCATAGAAAAGTATTCCAAAACTTAATATAGAATTTTATCTTAGAAATAAAAAAAAGAAATTTTTAAACAAATATTTATTCACTTTTAAATTCCTTTATGAAATTTAAGTTCAAAATTAGGTTTTTTTTAATAAAATAATAAACCAAATTAAGGAATAATGATGAAATCGAAAGGGGAAAAAAAAGAAATTCATATATATTTAAAAACCAAGCGTTTGCAAATGTTTATAAGAATGGAAAATAATCTGTGATTTAAATGTATGTTTTATACATGGAACACTGAAAAATTGAAATTTACTAATAAATTAGAATAACACATTCATTTTTCAAATCTCCCAAATGAAGTTAAAGCGATAAAATCTTAAATGAGAATTGTGATTTAGCAAAATTCAGTACTCAAGTTAGTTAAAAGTATGCTATTATTGCAGGTGGGGAAAAGCGTTTGTATCCACATTTGAAAAACAAGAATTTAAATTTATTTTACTCTATTATGAAACTATTTCTGCATTAATATGTAGATTAGGTAAATAAAATTTTATTTCACAATTAGTTAAACAAAAAAAAAAGGAATTAACGCTTCAAAACCAGAAAACAGTAAATATTTTTGAAAATTCACATTTTGTTCCATTCATTTCATTTTAAAAGACCATTTGAAAATATATTTAAACAATTTCTTAAAAGATTATTTTCCTGGAAAAATAAGCAAAACCACTGATAAAAGAAAACGATTTCAAATGTATTAATGATTAGTATATAATTTAATTATAAAGTTTATTAATAATTATTTTAGCTAATTATTTTTGAAACTAACTTACATTTTACTTTCATACAATTCTTAGCACAATTTAGACACATTCTTCAGTCTCCGTAAACTAGTTAAAGAGCAATGGCATCAGAAATTGGATAACACTGTTTCAGGGCTCAACATTTTTGTATATAAGCACATGTGATCCGAAAAAAACATGTTTTGGGGTCACAGTTTTGGTGCTTAGAATAATAAGTCTAGGCATAAATATGAAATGTAAGAACTCGAATATAAAAGAAAATAGTCTGCTAATATTTTAAGAAATATTTGTTAATTTTTAAACATCGTACTAAGTCTAGATAGATAAATAGATAAATTTGTACGAGGCTATTTATTTTCTTTTGTCAAGTAAAAAGAATTAAATTTTTTTCTAATAATAACAGTTGTTAAAATAAATGAACATGTGGCATGGCTGTTGTCAAATGATTGGTTTTAACGAATGTCGCACTCAGAAGCAACACGAGCGCAATTAATTGGCGACGAATCTCACAATTTTGAGACTCAATCAAGTGACGAGGATAACACATGAGGTGGTACCTCTTTCTCCAAGCTTCCACACCAAGGGAGACATGGGACCTCGAAAGATTTAACATGCATCATGCTTTTTATCATTTAATCCCATCTTAAAAAGAAATTTGTAGAAATAACTCTTCGAAACATAACCATTATAAAAAAATTATAACATTTATTAACAAAAATAATCGGAAAAATATATCTCAAAATATATTTCATTTATATTTCATTAAATACTAATTAAAACTTTTAGAATAAGCTCTTTATTCTTATCAATATGTTGAGATGTATTTCAAATAAAAAAATAATTAAAAATACGTAAGTGGAAGAAAAATCATAATAATAGAGAAAATGTCAGCGGCATACGTGTAAATTGGGCTTCTTTATATTTCAAATTCTCTCCAAAAAATTGGATCTTCATAATAAATGTTCCGAAAATAACCATCAATTTTTGCCATAATTTCAAACGATGAAAATCAAAAAACGAAAATACTTTTCGACGTTCTTGAAGGTATGTATTAATAATACAAAATCAACAAATATTAATTCAACAAGAAACCCTCACTAACTTGAAAACCGACAAAGAATAAGAAACTGTGTGATGAGTTATATATATATTCACTGTTTATTTTTTCACCAATAAAATAAGATTATTTTTATAGGTCATTTATATACAGCTGTTTTATTGGTAATATAATTATAACTTCGCAGAAATATTTTTATTCCTTTTAATTTGCATATTTTCATTTTTCAGAATGGACAAAGTATAATAGAGAATCCAATTCGATTCTGCACATATTCCACATAAAGTAAATATAGCAATCAAAAATAATTAAAATTTCAAATACATTCGAACACATTTTGCATCTGTCACAATTATTTGCTTTTTTTTTCCTGTTCTTTCAACGCATTCCATTCCATCAATCAGATGCTATGTCGGAAGACTTCTCTGTAACCATCACTGGTTGGCAAAACCCGTACGTCTCAGCCTAATACAGATAAAAATACAACTTTCGGCTGTACTTTAATTAAAGGCATAAAAATAGAACTGTGGGATTGAAAAAACTCCTTTCCAATTTATTCTTCTATTATTCTCTGAGTGGATCACTTACAGGAAGATATCGGGTCTATAATCTCCAAACACTCCACACAACAAAAGAAATCGAATAGTTCTCTTGGCGATTCCTTTCTTAGTTGAAATTGATCCGCGGAATACGGCACTTCCGATTGTTGGCGTAGGAGTTCTCAATTTGCAATTTTGCTGCGTGCCTCGCGGCAATTGCAGTGTAATAAAAACTAACGGAGCGTTGGCACCGTCTCGCGCTCTTTGATCGCCAAGATAATGGCGAAGAATCTTGTCGGAGTTCAATGGAACCCTACTTTTCTAGATTGTACGATCCGAATCACACAAGCTACCCTCACAACAATTTCAAAATCCAGCCTCAAATGCCATTCTCCTTCTTTTTGCATGAACAAAAAGGAATTGATATTATCTGAGATAAAGTATTCTTTATAATCTGCAGGATGGAGTTCATACCTAAATGTTCAGTCGAAACGAAATGATTTATGTTATAAAACTGATTAAATTTTTAACTACTTTACGATTTTCGAGATACATGTAGAAATAATATTAAAAAAAAAACTAATCCATGCATATATTAAAGACCGAATGTGACATTTACTTCAGCTAATTTTTCTGTCTTTGAGTGCAGTGTAAGTATATATGAGATTGCCATATAGTAGCAATTAAAATGTGTTGTTTGATGTTTATACATTTATGATATTTATACATTTCATTTATATTCATGCAACATTTGTTATGAAATACCATATAACCATATAAAATACATTAATTTTCTTTTCCATTTTTTTTTTTTCTTTTGCATGTTTGACCAATCAACCTCATCTCAACTAGAGTTTTCGTTTTTAATTCCAAATTGCAAGATATTTTCAGCGTTAGAATATATATATATATATATATATATATATAATGCTATTTCAACAGAAATCATTAACACTTACAGTTAACATATTTGTCAAAAATATAATCAATGTAACTAATATTTATATTTTTTAACAAATAATAATTTACCAAATAATAAAACCCACATAATTTAAATTTGTTATAAGAAAATTGTGAGTAAAGAATAATTTTTACACTTTTAAGATCTGTATATTAGATTTAATTCGGTTTTATCCCTTTTTAATATGTGTTTTAATATCAGGAAGGAATAACAGCATTTATAACATAAAATATTACGAAAATTTATAAGATTATTCGTAAATTACAAAAATTATAACAATATGGGAAAACGCATTTCTTATAATACAGTTTTTTCACGGTGTAAATAATTTTAAAACTCAAATAATAACACGAAAAATTAAATTTTGTAAATCATTGCAAATGCTGGAACTGTTAGCAATATTTTTACAGAAAATACCTGCCTTTGGTAAAAAAAATTATAACTGCAGCATCAGTTTTGTAAACATTTGAAACCCAAATCTAAGCCAGGAAAGGCTGATGCACCATATCCTGCTTATAGTGGAATTCAACCTAAGCATCAAATATAGAATAGTTCAGTTATGGTAAATTACCCCGCTTATCTCAAGAAATTTGGAATCGCTTGTGAGTACTTGTGAGTAAGTGGTAAAGACGGTGACGCTGTACAATACTACATCACAAATTATTTAATGATTTGTAAGCGGACGGAAAATTTAAGCTAAGGGTTTGGCCTCACTTCTACAACCTCGCAACTTTGGCTACCTAGAGTATCTCATTGCAGTAACTGAGGAGGTGACGCCGGTGTTCCCAAGATTAGAAACGACTTAGAATACATTTCTAACACTTGACATTTTTTTATCGCATCAATACAAGGCTACGGTCTTTAGCACCCTCCTCAGGAGGATAAGCTAAGGCGGCACCTTCCCCGAGTCTTTAAAATCAGAGAAGATTTGATCTCGACTATCCATGACAGGTTGTGACGTAAGGTTGATCGTGATTCTCTCTTCACTAACCTCGGGGACTTCAAGGCAATTTGAACTGCTTTTGATGACAATTCCTTGCCAACCAAAACGAAATGTGATTGGGTGAATTAGATGAAGACATGAAGTGCAATGAATCGAATTAGATAGACAGTGCTTCATTAGTGAAATATAATTGAAAGGAAGAATAAGGGAGATAGAGTTTTACGACAAAGTGATAGATGTGTAGGTTGAAGTGAATCATCGTAATTATTCGTTTATCGAAGAGACTTTTTATCAGAATAATAGAGGTCGAATCTGCTGTAATCTAGAAGTGTGTGGATAGGAACGAGTGATTTGGTAAGTTTAAACTGTATTATTAGAACATAGACCGGGATTAACTGAGTTAAAAGGGATTTGGGGGAGAGAGACAGACAGACAGATGTATATTCTATGTTAAGAGCTAATCAACTGTGTTGTCTTGAAGTTGTTGAATATTTAATTAGACTTTAAGATGGCTGTAGAGTTAAGTAATAAATAAAATATGGCACAAGGTTCATCATCAATCTCTTATTGGCCATCCAAGCAAGGGGACTCTCTCTTCAAGTGTGACACGACAGGAAATGATGAATAGTTCAGTGAATGGGCAAAAGAAATAAGATAGTTGAGACAGGGCTTAATCCAGTTCGAGCATCGAACTAAATAATGTAAGTACGCTCCCGATATATGTAGCATAGTTTGAAAGATTATACATGACGTATCCCGCTAAAACTCGTAGTGCAGAATGCGCGTCACGAGGGATTAGCTGTCAAATTGCGTGTTCGAGTCCTATTCTTACAAAAGATTCTTCGTGTAATGGGATTGGTGTACGTTTTATCTGTCGGAAATCAACGTCCTCACGTTGGAATGACTTCGATGGAGAAAATAGGGTGCAAAATAGTGATGGCAAATTTACCGACTTTTCCTATTACTGATAATTCTGTAAAAGTATCCAGCAAAACCAGTATTCCGATGAATGTGAATTCTTTAAATCGGGAACATAAAATGAAAACAATTATAATAAGACATTTTATTTAAAATATAAACATTTATTTAAAGGAATAAAATGGAATTTTCTAAAAATTAAGTAATACAAATAAAACCCACCCATTTTATAACAAAATATAATTAGTATCTGTGCATGAATATTTTTCATAATAAAAAAAAAACTATTAAATATATAATTGAATACGTGATAGATTTTGTCGATGTTTTGAAAAGTATGCAAGTGAGGGACAAGTACAAAACAATCCAATCATAGAAAAAGTTTTTTTTTTTTCCAATTTCACACTTCTCGATTTATTAATTAAAAAAAAAGGGATATATTCATTCATAATTGAATATATTTTCCCCTTTATATTTTCCTGTTGAAAATACTCCAGTTCTCTTTCAACGATTTTATAAATATTCCTTTGTGTGTGCCAGAGGTGGATTTTTATGCGTAGATTCGATCAATGGATTGATTATGTTTCGCTTTCGTGAATAGCGGGTTCGTTGAGGTTTATTTAATACTCGGATAAAATAGAAATATCTGTTTAAAATTTATTCCGTATATTAATTTTCATGCGCACAATGCTGTAAGTTACAGCTATTCATGTTGATTTGTTTCATTTCAGGAAGCCATAGACCGAAATAACCTGAACATCGTAATGTGAAGTATCGTACAGTTTAATCATTACAAAAAATAATCAATGTAGAAACTTTATTTTTGGGTACTCTTCTATTTCGCCGGCGCAAATCTCGCCAAGCAGACTTTATTAGCGACAACACACAGTTATCACATATTCCGTTTGGCGTCGATTGTATCATTTTTGGCGACTTTATCACTTGCGCCGGCGAAACGGAAAAGTACCCTTTATTATTTTTTTTAATTAAGATTTCTCACAAAATAATCACCATCCAGAGTTATGCCTTTCCCCCAGCGTTTCTTGACCTCTAGAATCCCGTTCATTGTAAAACTAAGCAGACTGAACTCGTATCTTATCCACACTAACGGTTACTTCAACCAACGTCTTCTTGAAGCCAAACAGATCAACATGAATAGCTATCAATTGCAAAATTATGTACATAAGAATCAATTAATAAGCAGAATAAATTTTACCCATATATTTCGGTTACCTTTAGTGATAATTAAACAACGATACTCTTTCTTATGTACATAATTTACTGAATTAAAGGTTTAATAAAGGTTGAATTATAGGTAAAGGTTCGAGACAAAGATTCACAATTTACCAGTAAATTGGAGCACCGCATTATCTAACTCTGGTATATTTTACAAGGTGTGCTGACTAAGTTTAGCGAATCTTTGAATCGAACAGAAATGATATGTCACAAACGTTCAATAAACAAACCATACTGTACGAGTTTCGGTATGAATTAAGGGGCCCTACGACGACAATTAAATGCAGTAAGTCCAGTATGTTTTCCACTTTCTTATAAGCCTCCAAATTGCTCTTACAATTTCAATGAAATGATACAATATATTTTTTATAAGCAATAATTTATATTTTGTACTTTGATAATGAAACAAAGAACGACGTAATATTAATAAACATATTAAATAATTTTTAAAATATTGCTTATTGATAATGCTTCGAGTTTACATTACAAAACGGTGTATAGATTTGAGCGCAGATAATCCTAAAATGTTTTTGCTTTTGATTATATAATTTGTATTTCATAATACAAATACATGCTTCGAAATATCATTAAATTGAAAATATTTAACGTTTAAAGCAGTTTTCAATTTTTAAGGCTTATTATAATTGAGATAAAACTTTTCACATTTTAAAGGGACCTTATAGCTGTCAAAATAAGTAAGAAACAAAAGACTTTTACTTGAAATTTTATAAAATAACATAACATAATTGTACGATTTTCTCTTGAGGTTATCGAAAATAAACAGACTTCTAAGATACCTTATGCGAAATGATGATTGTTTGGTTTTATTAACGCTGCACTTGAAGCAACAAGGGCTATTGATGACGGACCTCGTAATACTAAACCGCTCGATCAAAGAGCGAGAGTGACGCCTGAGCAAGTGCCTCCCTTTCCTTACTTCCATACCATGCCAACGGGAGGATTTTGAGCCTTGGCATATTTAATGCACAACAGCCCTGGCCACACGGCGGGACTTGTTGCATCACCTACGACTCAATTAAAAAAAAACATCGGTTGCGAATCCGCGACTATAACCACTATGAAGTTCATCAGAAGGAAACATGAACATTTTTAATCATAAATCGGAAAATAATTAGAATATTTTCGTGAGGTGTGTTTTAAAGTACTCTCAGGAAAATCTGTATTTTAATAAATTTTTTCAGAAAACCGGTTTCTATTTAGGCTTAAGAGGCATAAGGCCCCTTTAAATTTGCATTAGAAGATGCACGAGTGAGGTTAGCTGCTTGAAGTCTCTTTTTCTTGCCTATCGTTACTTCCGCTGTATAAAAAAATCCGGAACATTTGGTATCCATACAGAAAAAAGAGCAAGATATAATCTTTCTAAATGAAATTAATCTTAACTTATGAACCATTTTTTTCGATTTGGCCGTGGCATTTATTTCGCAGTCATAAAAGTCATAATTAACATTTTTCTTCATTTGAAACCTAATTCCTTTTAGTTTCAAATAATTACAAAACGAAGAGAAGAAATGGGGAAAAAAATCAATTGCAGAAAAGATCCCCATCTAAATATCCTCATTTTAATACTCCAATTTTTTAACTTCTTCCACCAACATCATTTTCTGAGACAAATTATAAGGTATTGTATTACCGAAAGGCACTGAAAAAACCCAAGACACATCCAGTACCACCCAAGCAGATAGATATCTAATTTCAAAAAAAAAAAGAGTATCTTTGACTGAAACAAACAAGAAGTGGAACATCAACGGAGTTAATTCACCTCGTGGAATTTTCTATTATGCTGCGGTTTAATGTGACCCGGGTCGTCAGTTAATGATTAACTTTGACCGTGTGATAACGCAAGACCAACGAAAAACAAAACGTAATAGAGAATGAGATGGATTTAATGTAATGGGGGGCACCCCTATTTTCTTTATTTATTTATACAGTCAGGTTTATGATGATTTAACAATTGATGAA
The DNA here is from genome assembly GCA_019974015.1 of Nephila pilipes. Taxonomy (NCBI): domain Eukaryota; kingdom Metazoa; phylum Arthropoda; class Arachnida; order Araneae; family Nephilidae; genus Nephila; species Nephila pilipes. Next base: position 200,350 of record BMAW01018629.1, on the reverse strand, counting down.
TATGCATTTAAAGTTGCCGATTTAATGCCCAAAACTTCATTTAGAAAATGAGATTTCGAAAAATTGGGTTGTTTCTGTGGTTGGGTGAAGTAATCTTTGATATGTATTTTTAAGCATTAAATAGGCGCAGAAATGTGTATTTATTTAAGAAAGGTAAGTTATTATTTATGAAAATACATAATTCAAAAAATGTATATAAAAATGCTAAGGACAAACTTTGAAGCGTGGGAGATAACATTTTCATAAAATAATTCGTAATAATTCCAGTTTTTTTTCACGAAGGAAAGGTTGAACTTCGTTAAACTTTCCAGCAGATCAAAATTTAATATGCAGACATAAAAAAGAATGTTTTCATACGATTTGGGATGAGGGTGGGGTTATACTGGGCTTTATTAAACATTTTACTACAATTGAATAAAATTAATCAAGAAATTACAAGAATTTTCTTAAAGTTTTTTTTAACAAAACCAACTTTTCTATGTAGGAAACGAGTTAAAAAAAAAAAAAAAAAACTTGTTTTCCCAACGGTCAATAAAAATGATTAATTATTTATTAACGTCGCACTTGCAAGCAACAAGAACCTCGAAATACTGAACCATGATCAAGGAACGAGGCCGAAATCTCCCCTCTCCAAACTTCCACACCACGATTCGTTTGAATTTGTAATCTCGACAGATTTAATGAGCAACCAACCCAGCAGCACGGTGAGTATTTAATGGCACCAGGACTCGAACCCACGATTCAGCGGGATATTTTTTTTTTTTTTTTTAGTTTTTATTCACGTCGCACTAGAAGCAACACGAGGGCTATTGGCGACGGACCTCGTAATTTTGAACCACGGTCAAGTGACGAGAACGACACCTGATCTGGCACCCCCCTCTCCTAACATCCACACCACGCCAACGGGAGGACTTTGGGCCCCGACAGATTTAACGAGCATCAGCCCCGGCTACACGGCGGGTCTTTGGTGGCCAAGGATCGAACCCGCGACTGAACGAAAACCGCCAGCCGCTATCCACGACCTTGACCACTAGGCTACCGCGGCCCCACGATTCAGCGGGAACAACACGGGCCGTGAGTTAGGCTGCCGTGGCCTCTCGGGGCAGTAAGATAAGATGAAAATGACAATTTACCATCATCATATTAAACTTAGTGAGGAATTTTCAATCCAGCTGAAAGAGACTAAAAACTAGATTTATGAAATAATTGTAACTATTTAACTTATGAACGAACACTATACCTCATTATTTTAGTTGAAAATTTTCACACACAGCTGTATTAAAGTTTTCACTTTTTTTTAAATTTACGATGATAATGAACTGTTATTTTTCGCAAATTTTCATTTAATTTCTTTCTGTGGCCGAAGAAAAAAAATATTTTCTTACTTTTTGGTTTTCTTACTCTTAGAGTTGATTTTTCAAAAAAAAAAAAAAAAAATTAGTATATATTATTTTATGCTTTCATTTACAAAAAATTAGCAAAAAAAGATGATTTTTTTTATTTTGTTTTATTACTTGTAATATAATTCAGACTGAGCTGGTGTGCAAAATTTTAAGTCTCTGGCTTAGTGGGAAACGGGTGAAAATTGATTAAAAGATCTGTGCAAAACTGATACACAACGCAAGGTAATAAGAAGTGTGGAAAGAGAAAGAAAAAAGTAAGCCGGGTTTATGATAACATTTTTATAAGAAAGTAACAAAGAAAATAGATTGTTGAACTGAACTGTAACAGAATAGACACAAACATGATACAAGCCAAAGTAATCTGGAACGTTCTTCTACCCGAGTCCGAAATGCTATGCATAAAATCCCACTCAGAGATTAAAGAGTCCTCTTACGTAAAATTTAAATTTTACCCTCAAATTCGTAAAAAAAATTGATCACCTTTTCTCCTTTTTCTGGTTATTTAAATTTTTATTCATCAGCTTATTTAATTTCATACAATTATAATAGTTCAGTTGAATAACTTCTGAGAATATATATTGATTTCTTTGTTAGTACATTTTCTTCATTAGCTTCAGATTCAATAAAATTACTTTTTCAAGGATAAATGGATTTAAACACCGATTTTTTCCAAATCTCTTTTTTTCATTTGAAGGATTTTATATCAACCGCTTCTAAAATTGAACTTATCGAATTCCAGATTAGAAACTCCCTTCGTAGATTTAAAATGCGTTCCAATTTTGGAAAGGATATATATAATTTCCCTTTTTTTTCATTCCTTATACTATATCCACTTACGACAATCAAATGCTCTTTATTGTCATAAGTGGTTGTGGCGTCAGTTTAAAATTTAATTAAGGTTTGATCCAAACATGTCTTTATCTTCAAGATGGTCTTACCAAATGACTTTTTTTCTACTTTCGATATTCACTTTCAATATATAATCCAAGTAAAGACTTTTCAGGGAAAACGGGAAAATTTTTTAATGGTGTACATTATTTAAGTTATTCTCGGGCATTATCAGGATGATTTTTTTTTTCGCATAACGAACCCATTCTGTAATGGAAGAATTTTTAATTACTGAAATCAAAATGAATAAAAAATACAAAAAAGAGCTTAATACATAATTCGAGGCAGAGATCCATTTATTAAGGAATCAAATAAGGGATTTTTCTCTTTTTAAAAAAAGAAATTGAACATACACATTTTTCATTAACTAAATTTCAGTTTCATGAATTTGCCAAAATGTTTTAGTCGGAATTATTTTCGAGACAGAAAACAGACTCTAAAATTGTGACAAACACGAAAAATGTGTGTGTTGTAGCGCTTATTAAAGAAAGATAAACTTCAATTGAAATAAAATTTAAATTTACTTTTTCGAAGAAAAATACTTAAAAACAATTTTTCCTGCGGTTTTAGAACAATACTTTTAAGCGCAACGATAAATTTTTCACTTATACAAGTAAGACTTTTCGAAAACGACGGGAGGATATAGACGGAAAATTTCACTTCACATACATTGTGAAATATGTGACATCGGCAAGGAAAAGAAACCAGTTACATAGGATTGAAGATCCTGCAGATAAAAATAAAAGCATAATACAAAGTAGAAAAATATTAATTAAAATAATTTTTTAAAAAAAAAAACACGATTTTTTTGCCGTTAACAAAATTGTTCTATCTTACAATCAAAATATGCAGTGACTATCTTAAATATATTTTTTTTAATCTTCAAGAAAATAAATAGAATGAAAATATCTGTGCTCCAGATCTTCCATTGTCTTTCTGGATAAGGCTCATGTACGCCACTTCACATCGTTATTCTTGTTTCTAGGTTTGAAAAATACTTCTCGATAATATTATCTGGAAATGAAATGCATCCAACTCTTTTTGTACAATTTTGCGGCCGCTGTAGCCAAGTGGTCAATGTCGCGAACTCCCGGCCTGCGATGTTTTTGTCTAATCGAGGGCTCGATTCCCGATTCCACTTAAGACTCATCTTACAAAGGAGACTGATGCACATCAATCTGGTCGAGGCTCTAGTTCTTCCATTGGCGTGAAATGGATAATTTGATATGGGGGTGTAATCTCCGGTGTTGTCCTCGTCGCTCAACCGAGGTTCAAAATTGCGAGATCCATCCTCAACAACCCTAGCTTTTCTTCTAAGCGTAACTTCGATTCATTCTAAGTGCGACTTTAAATCAATCAATTGAAATTTCTAATAACTAATTATGTTATTTATTTTATCTCGATTGTTTTTGAATAGCTCGAGAAATACCAGTCCACCTAAAGTACCATTGGATTATTATTGTACGCACTGTACTCAAAAATGCAATATAACATCTAAAATTACAGACTTTTGTGTAAATGGTGGTGCGTAAGATGATAAAGTGTATGTAATTAATAGTTAGAATAACATTATATGTTTCGGTTAATTTATCCCTTAAAAGATACGCTTAAGTCCTAGAAAAGTATTTAAGAATGGCGCTGCTTGTAAATCGTTACAGGTTATATAGGTTTAGTACGCTAAAAGGTGAATTTAAAAATGATGCGAACCAATAAGAAATAAGCTGTTGGTGAGAATCGCATACAAATGCGATATCAATATTTATTTTGAGTTGTTCTTCAAGAAATCTCCGTTTCCACTTGGACATAGAAAATATTCAAATTATGAATATTATTTGAATATATGACAATTCATCTCACTAAATAAATACACTAATACTAGTTTCGCTAGTTAAAATATTTGACTCGCCGGAAACATTTGCAGTGTATGTGAGACACAGCATTTATTCAGATATTTCGTTTTTTCCACATCTGAAACAAATGTTTCTTTCCAAACAATCTGAAAGAATAGTTTGAAATTTTGTGACGTAGAATTGCAACCCATCAGTCACGATAAACACAAGAGAGAAAGCATCATATAATCGAAACCTTTGACTGTCTGCATTGAAAACTGTTCAGTTTTGAATCTCGGAAGAAAAACACATTTCTCCCTTATTATCCCTTATATTAATATAAAAATGTCATGTTCTCTACAACACATCTACCATTATCAGTATGTCTTCTACTCATTGTTTATATAGTTCAATCGATACACTCCATCTAATATCCGATAATCAAATTTTGACTTTCTTAATCGATAAATACTATTCATTATTAATTACTGGTTCCATTCGGAATGAACAGCATTTTCCCCAACTTTTCACAGTTGACAGGATCTTGAACAACTCAGATATCAGAACACTTTGAAGTCCATCATTGTCCATTCTGGAACACCGACACGCTTCACGTAAGGTAACAAATTATATGTACACGAAACGTGTAACTACAACTGCTAGTTACATGAAACGAGCGTGAACCTTAACATCCAGTTACAGTCGCAGGCAAGTCTTCCGACTGCTTGGACTACTCGCGTCGTGGGGTGATTTATGAAGAAATTCGGTCGACACCCGACGTCAACAACCTACAACACAATGAGGTGTCAGTAGCACATGAGTAAGTAATCCAAGGTCACTTCCGTAAACACCTGTTGGCTCGTCTGGCGCGCCTCCCCCCATTCTCGCACCTGATCTTGTCGGAACCTTGATTATACCTTTTCCGCGGCTCTTTCCTAATGGACTCATTCATAAGAAACGCGTGAGAACAGCTCTCCTTCGGTCGTTACTTGCCTCGCGAGAGGAATGGGAAAAGAAAAGACGTTGTGTATGTAACGGGTTTTAATGTGAACGATGCAGGATTAACTGTATACTTCGACCGAGGGGTTTAATCTACGATTATTACGGATATTTAACTGTAATAATTTAGCTGTATAAATTGAGAGAAACTTTCATCGGCAACGGCATAAATTTACGAGATTCCTAATTTAAAGTTATAAAATTTACTCTCTCATTGGACCTTCTCTATATTAACAATCTTTAAAAAATTAAAGTTCCTGAATTCATTAATAAGCAACCAAAATTTAATAGGATCAGGATGTAAACGTCTGGGAATCGGTGTGTGAGGGTCACAGATAGTTGCTGCAGGTGTAGAATCAGGGAGCGTGTAAAAAATAACTGAGTTTTTTCCCGCTCTCTATTTGCCGTGCTCGATACCATCCTTTTGAAACGCTAGTTCTTGACAGAAACGAGTGAAATTAAGGTGATTAATGTGTGAATTTAGACTAATTTTTGATAAATTAAAATGTGAATTTGATATTTATTAATATAGATTAAAATTTAAAGCAGTTACCGCAAGCTAACGCAATATTTCACAACGTAGTTTTGGTTTGTAACGAAGATTAATGAGATTGAAGTCCTACAGTAACGCGTAGGATTCAAACCCCGATGACCCCGTTTCTACTTAGTTCTCAGTCTTTTCAAAACTGGGAAATGCTGGTATTGTGGCCCAGAGCAAACAAACATTCATCAGAATACAGTCAGACCGTTAACAAGCGGTAGTTGGGGCTCATGGTTGTTAAACCACGGACTAATTGAACAGCGAGTTACATAATTAATATAAATTGAGCAATAATATGTTCCGACATCGATACAAATTGTCTGTGCAACGGACATTTGTGTTAAATTGCAGAATAATAGGTTGATTCGAGAAAATAAATTTATGGAACATATATATGCTATTTTTACAATATGTAATTCAATAGCCTGTTACAAAAATACAAAAAATATTTAATAAAAAAATACGTAAAATATTTAAAGAAAAACGAGTTTCATTGTTTTATCAACCAATCCGTAATAAATTATTGTGTTTTCAGCTATCATTTTTTTTTTCTGAATATCCTGCCTGACAGAATTTTTTTGCTGTAGGCTGAACAGAGATCCATGTCGCTGAAAACAACTTGGTGAGAGCTCTGTTACTTTGAGGGTCTTAGAATGTGTCATAAGAGTCTGATTAGGTACATCTTACTCATTCCTCGTTATCCGACACCTGTTCACTTAGAAGAGGTTCAATACGACGAGGTATGTCGCCAATAATCCTCGTGTTACTTCTAAGTGTAACATTAATAAAACAAGTAATATAAAAAAAAAATTAATCAATTCCTACTTAGGTCAAAAAAAAAAAGAAGTTTTTTATTTTAGTTATTTTATATTAAACAATTACAATAGTTGGAATGCAGCCACCCTTAGCGATAGGAATTACTTGGCGGTATTTTGCCAAATATGGCTACCTTGGTCAGCTTCACTGACTTAACGTTCAGTCAAAAAAAAAAAAAAAAAAACGTCAAGTTTGGCAATTTTTGAAATCACGCCAAGTGATTGGGCTAAACTGCATTTTTCCCAATTAAATTAAATTAATATTTGAAAAAACTGTATTAAACTTGCAGTGAATCAAGTGTCATCCACTACAAGTTTAAAAAAATGTATTTGAACTTGAGTGGATAAATAAAAAGTATTTTATTAACCATTGAAAATTTGAACAAGATGTATATAGGGAAAGTGTGAACTAATAGTAGGAATTCAATAATAATAATCAATAATTTCAGGAGTATATAAAGATATAATATTTCTACATTTTTTTAAACTTATTTTTAATTAGAAAGATACATTTTTTAAAAAATAAAAGGATGGATATGAAGGATTTTTTCAGATATTATGTTTATGACATATGCAGAAAAAAATGTGTGTGAAAAGAAAGAGAGATGAGTAATTTATTTATTTACTTTTTACATTTTAAAAATGAATTGTTTTTATTCTCTTAAATAAGAGTACATTTAGATACTTTGTTTGAATTTCTACAATAAAAATACATTTTTTAATTTTTATGATGCTTTAAAAATTGAAAAGTGTCATATGTCGAAAATTAATGAAAATATACAAATATATGCGAGCTATTAAATTCAAAATCTGATCTATCATTTCAGCCAAGCAATGATTTCTTACACATTTTTATGCAATTTTTTAATTAGAAATTTATTTTTTTAAAAAAAGTTTCATTCACGGTATTTTAACATATGTAAAATGTGCATTTCAGATTAAAATCTTCATTTTCAAACAAACAGTTATTTAATTTTTTCATAACATTCAAATATTTTAAAATTTCATCTAACTCTACAAATTTTGATATTTTCTTTAAAAAAAATTCGCGATTTCTTGGAGTGTTACATGCAATTGTTTTCCTAGGTTTAGTTGCATTAAAGTTATTTATAACATTAACAAATGTTTCTCTAGAAGTCTTACGAAAAACAGAAAAAAAAATTATATCGAATTTTAACAATTTTTTAAAAAAATAACTATTTATCTCTAAATCCTTATATCATTTAGAAAGATATCAAACGTATTACACAAAACCAAAGAAAAAGTTTAAAACTTTAAGACGATTACGAAGAAACGCCTTGGTATTTTGGGTACATGACTGTAATATATAAATAATAAAAAGCTGTGAAAAAGCAGTTTTAAGCTTTGAAGGTCAACGAAATGGTTAAAGGCCCATTTAAAGAAAATTAAATAACCCTCTAAATAATGCAGAGCTAGGAAAAATTACGCATGTATTTCGAAAAGTTATACAATTAAAATGAGGTACACAATAAAATTGTTCAATATTATTTCACTTTCAGGGTTTTGTGTCCTCTTAAAGCTCCCGTTTACCGGCCATTTTGATTAGGTAAAGTAAATCGTGTGGAATTTTTCTACTCTATCATCCTCAAATCTATTCTATTTTATCTATTTGAATGCAATGAATGCATCCGAAAGAACAAAAAAGAATGAGGCTTCTGCGGAATTACATTTGTGGTTTTTTCGGTCTTTAAAGCATATTTTAAAATATTTTCAAAAATCAATATGAAAATGTGATTCCGCAGAAAACTGCATTATTTTTCTTCCTTTCGGAAGTACTTCTTTCCATTAAAATAGATAAAAACAGACTATATTTGAGGAGGAAAGCGGGAATTCCATAGAATTAACTTCATGATCACAAAATAAAAATGGCTGGTAGACAAGAGCCTTAAGAAATCTTTATTCCCAAACTATGCACGAAAGAAATATTTGATGTCAGGTTCTCATAAAACTGAAAAATTTCACATGTTTTGAAAAAGTTCATCAATCAGAAAAACTTTTATACTTTAATATATATTTGAATCCTTCTCTTAATTTTTTTTAAAAAATAAAATAACACAACATCCATTCTTTTGTTTCTATGGAAAATTATCGATATTTTCCCTTTTATTTCCTGCTATTTCAATCTCTTAAGCCTTAATTTCCTTTCTGTTACGTTAAATTCTATTTAGAGACTTTTCAACATACCGTCCATTACTGATTAAGCCATCACTGACTGGCAATCTACTCGAATAAAAATATTAGCAACGTTTTTCGGAACAAATTGATCTCTTGTTCTCATATCATTGAAATGGGATTTTAACGAGATAATGAATTCGACATAATTTGCTTCCTGGAACATTTGCTTAAACTCTACTGGCAATCAATTTCGAACAATTTTTTCCCCCTTTTCATTACGTGTGGCGATAGCACGAAATTATAGTAAATGAATCTGAAGAGTTAGTGGATAGAGGAAAAGTTTATATTTTTTTTATAATAAAGACCACAAATTTATTACTGCGCTAAAAATTTTCCTCCTCTTGTTCTTAGTCTGAATCCAAATCGAATTAGAAATTACCGAGTATTGGTGCATTGGAGATAAGGATAACATTTTTTTTTTCTTGAATTTTATTCATGGTTTCGATTATATATGTGTCTGACGATTTCATACAACAACGTACTACAAACACATTTAAATAATAGTAGTAAAACAAAACGTACTTTGAAATATTACAACGTTTTTCTGAATTTCACTTGGTGTGTGTTAGTGAGTGTGTGTGTGAGTGTTTGTGTGTCATCTAATTTTCGATCGTTAATTTAACCAACTTCCCATCAAGCTAGAGCTTTGAAATTTTGGGAATCGTTTGTACTCGCCTAACAATGCAATATTTAGGCATTTGCGACAAGTTTTAACTAATATTTCAATAATTTTAATAAATCAAAATATTCTTTCCTCTCGGCGCTTTTAGGATTGAGGAAAAAATTTCTTTCCCCTCTGGGAACACCGGGAACTCCCCATACGCCTCATGAGGTATCGTAAAACTCACAAAGGGGAGATAGTAAGGGTTGCTGGCTTTCAGTCAGTAATCATTCGCAAGAAAGAAGGATTCCAATATTTGACGCCGTGTCTTATCACAATAATTTTTTCTGAATTCTGGTTCCTATTTTTTTTTAATAGAATGACTTACAAACTTTCAAATGTATGTTTTGATTTTATGAGTATTATTAAATTTTATGAGTATAAAAACGGTGGTTTTTATCTCGAATTTTTTTATTATAATTTCGCAGGTCATTTAATTAGATTATTTTACTTGATAATATATTTCACAAATTACAGACCGTCATTTTCTGATTTAGCAAAATTACTAAAAAACCCCGGGGGGGGGATAACAGAAATATTTTTCATATTCATCTTGTTCCAAAATAAATAGTCGTTTGCGAATAAAAAATTATTAAATAATATAATATAAATATAAAATATAATTATTTGGATATAACTTGCAAATATATTTGTTTTGGTGTAGTTTCCTTATTGTTTATTGTTTACTGACTGTTTTTCATGATAAAGGTCACGAGTGCAGGGTTCAAGTGAGAGATGACGTGTGAAATTGTTATTGTTTGTTAACATTGCACTAAGAAATAACTCGAGGGCTATTGGCGACGAGCCTCGCGATTGATGGTGAAGCTCAATGACATAAGTGCCCGACATGGCTACGCTGCGACAAGCAAGGTGTAACTGTAATCTAGACAATTGAAAAAAATAGCTGATTGAACGATTACTTAGATTTATGGCGACGGACCTCATAATTTTGGTCGAGGACACCTGAACTGGAACCTCCCTCTCCTAACTTTCAAGCCACGCCAACGGGAGGAACACAGGACAGATTTAACGTGCTTCAGACCCGGCTACAAGGCGGGTCTTTAGTGGCATCAAGGCTCGAACACATGACTCGTCGAAGTCTGCGACCATGATCACTTGAAAAATAGAAAAAAAGGATAAAAATTGGTTGACAAGAAGGAGGGTCGAAAATAGGGAAGGATCGCTAGGGTATCACGAGGGCGCGTCATCCGTATTAAGCAAAGACAGTAAAACCTATGGGAAAGAAAACAATCATTATATATAAGTGCCTTAGGATCATGGTTTCCGTACGTTCCCAAAGAAGGTAAGCCTCTGAGTGGGAGTTGAGAGTTGAAACTGTTTCTATCGATCCGTGTGTTTGAGTATTGATGCCACTAAAAATCCATCACGTACCATGGAAGATGCAAGTTAAATTTGCCGAGTTTCAAAGTCCTCACGTGGGAATGATGTGGAAGTTAGGAGAATGAGTTGTCGACTCGGTATCGTCCTCGTCACTAAGCCGAGACTCAAAATTACGTCATCCGCCACCACAGCCCTAGAGGGACTCCTAAGTCCGACATTAACAAAAACAAACAATCCAAAGCCTGTTTCTGCCTTATACTTGGCCATTAAACATAGTCAAATACACTTTGTAGTTTTTATACACTGTCAGATGACGTGATCGACACCCGAACTGGTATCCCTTTCTCCACATTTTCCTCACGATAGCGTGAGGACTGCAGAGTCCGTCAGATTTAACGTAAAACATCCCCATTATTCGACAGGTGCTTGGTGAAATACAAGACTTGAACCCACGGTACTACCGAAGAATCGCAAGTTACAGATTTGTTATCAAGACTACTAGACTAGATTTGTTTGTGTGAAAATAATTATTCGCTCTCGTTAATTATAATTAAACCTTTTCAACTTTTTAATTAATTAATGACGTCGATATCTAAGTTGATTTTATACAATTTGTCAGATAAATCTGGTATAACATTAATTAAGATCCAAAAAAGTAAGCACTAAATTCGTTATCTACAGCGAGATAGCGATACTCTTGTTCGATTATTCTTTCTCCTCGGTCAAAATCGATACAAAAAGGATCAGTTTCTCAACCTGCATTGATAGGTCTTGACACGTGGTTTCACACACATAAAAAGGCTACTGCGGCTTAGGGAAAAGGGTGGTTAGAGTACTTAATCCACAAAGACAAATGATAGGGAAGGAAGGCGTGATGCGGGACTAATATAAAAGTATAGGTTTTCAGGGAATCCTTCTAATCCACTTCTCGGGATATAGGAATAAAGAGATCTAATCATCTCTCTCTTTTAAGCCGCGAAAATTACAAAATCCCCTTGTATTTTTTAAGTTATTTCTTGATACAATGAAAAGCAATGAAAAAAATATTTCTCGTGTTATTTTATATACTGGTTATATACCTGAAAATGATATATATAAAAATAATTACTCCAACAAAGAAGTTAATTCTTTCTGGAACTCTTTTTGTAAAAAAAAAATCAATTTCGTGTGAAATTCTTCTTTTTATTCCGTATATCATCACGGTACAAATTTGATCCTTCAGATGCTTATCAGTCTGTTAGAGCTTAAGTACTTGACCTGTAAAATGCTTACAACACTCCTTGGATGTTTATTCTTTATGTGTATTTCTGAATTGTACAATTGTTTTTAATGTAGTTATATGTATTTTGTAAATTTGCTTGCATACTTTCTAATTTTTTTTTTCTCTTATACGTACCTTAATTACAGGGTTATTCAAAATCTAATTTCTAATAATCTATTAACTAATTTCAAAAATTCCACACTTTCAAAAATAAACGACACAAAATGAAAATACACAAATGCAAAGGAAAATTGAGGAAAATTTATACTGCGAACAATAGAAGGCGTTCGTGTGTTCCACATGAAGCTATTTCGTTTAGTTTAGTTTTTATTAACGTCACACTAGAAGCAACACGAGGGCTATTGGTGACGGACCTCGTATTTTTGAACCATGGTCAAGTGACGAGGACGACACCTGAGCTGGCATCCCCTCTCCTAACATCCACACCACGCCAACGGGAGGACTTCGGGCCCCGAACAGATTTAACGTGCATCAGCCCCGGCTACACGGCGGGTCTTTGGCGGCCAAGGATCGAACCCGCGACTGAACGAAAACCGCCGGCCGCTAGTCCACGACCTTGACCGCTAGGCTACCGCGGCCCATGAAGCTATTTCACGAAAACTGTTTTAGAAGCTACCTCGCTGTTGGATCGATCGCAGTGAACCAAATGACTTGATGCTACACATCTGGCCACCAAAGTCACCCGATATGGCCCCATGCGATTTTTTCCTTTGGGGGTTTGTTAAAAATTAACAGTATCCGCCACCATTAAACAACAAATTCATGAAAACTCAAACAGATTTCGGCTGCTGAACAATCGATTGCCACTGATACTTAACATTGCGTAAGGCAGGAATTTACAAGTCGAATTGTCGTGTTACAAAAGGAGAATATGGAGAACACTTGTAAAGAAACTTCTATATTTTTCCTTTGCACTCATGTATTCCTTATCACCCTGTGTTGTTTATTTCTGAAAATTGGAATTTTGAAATCGGATGAGAATCATTTGGAATATCTCTGTATAAGAAAAAACACACAGGTAAAAAAACCAATTTTTTAAACATAGGTTTTCTATCAAACTTCACACTTTGTGTAACATAATTTTCTTATACCTTAAATTTTAAGTAACATTCGCCTATCTTGAAGATGGGGAGCAATGTTACGAACATGAGTTGATGCTTCCCTGAAACGCTTCTCTGAAAAACGAACAGATGGATTACAAAGATGTGTCATCAATTAACAATAGAGTTTAAGCAATGACCACCTTCACCTGGAGATGGATTTGGCGAGAAACTAGGCGTAAAATTTAATTCTTAAATAATAAGTTTTGATCAATTAATTTTTATTAATTAGAATTAAATTATTGTATAGTCATCGAAAACTATCATGTATAGAAAATTTCAGCTCAATTGGGAGCTTTAAAATGTGAGAAAAAAGCTTTTAAAGTTTTGACCCAGACATACAACGTGAGTAGAAATAAACCCATTAATAATAAATAATATAAAAAAAGCACAGACTTTTGAATAATTTTTTGCCGAATGCCAACTCTTTCTAAAATGCCCCTATAATTCTGTTTTAAACTCTCTTATTTCTATTAAACACTTGAAAAAATAAATATGGAACATCATTATTTCCTTTTAATGTACGTTCGAAAGAGACTAAAACTACATTTAATATTTTTGTTCCTTTTTTCACGTTGCTTTTCAATCCTTATTTTTCTTTATCAATAAAGTTTTTCTTCGCAATTTTCTAGCATCGCAGCCATTTCGGTAATTATTTGTTTATCCAATGCAGAGGGTCATTTATGGGCTGAGCGATTTCTAATTGCGTTTTGGAAACAAGCCCAAAAATTCTTGTTTTTCCGCAGCTAATCGATGAGTAGTCTCGTTGATAGCATAGTTTTTTCTAACAAAATCCTTCGATTTTTTTGGAAACAACACTATTTAGTGAGAAATGTACAAGTGTATACATAATCAAATAAGTTCTCAAATACGTAATTAAAAATGATTGATAAAAACGCAAGAATTCAAAAGTTTAATTCGGACGATGTGATTACAAACAAGGCTTTCTTAAAAATAATTAAATAGTTAATTTCTTAATTCCTTACATGCGAAAGGATAATTGTAATTTATTATATCTAAAAATATTATAATTAAAGAAATATTAAAATAATGAACATTTGTTATATATATATATATATATATATATATATATATATATATATATATATATATGAAAGGATTTAACGATGCTATTGTTTTTTTTAATTATTTTGTAATTCAGTAACGGTAAAAAAAAAGAAACCAAAATCTTGATAGAGAGAGGAAACTACATGAGGATAACGGTGAACACAACGCAATTTACGTCCACTCATTTCCGTGGTTAAATCAGAGAAGCAAAAATAGTTACATAATCCTAATTTGAGGACGCCAGATGCGTCTTCTCGCCTTCGTGGCTAAAGTGAAAGAGAGAGAAATTTTTACAGTTTGGAATTTATTTGCAAGGATTTCGTCATATCCCATGGTATTATACTTAGGAATCTCAGGTATTTTGGCTGCAAACAGTCTATAGGAAAATCTCACTACCGATGTAAAACTGGGGAAAACCCGATCTCTACAGATTTATAGCGCGTGTTCACATAAATTAAAACTTCAAAAGGATTTGTATAAAAAAATAAGATGAATTTTCCAATAGAAGCGTTAAAAGTATAGGAAAAATTAAAAATAATAATTTAAATTTAAGTCTATGTATTACAAACATGATCATGGCGCACACACATATATATATATACGCTCGTGTGTGTGAGAGAGAGATTAATTTATCATCCTGTTTACCTATATGCTTCTCGAGCTACGCATGCTGAATTTACTCAAATTAGGGAAATTCCCCATTCTTGAATATAAAACCTCTCCTGAGCGCCTGAAGTCGCTTCTTTTTCTAATGGCACTTGACGAATAAAACACATGCAACTTCTTCGTGGCATGAACACAAACTATACATATATAATTTGTTTCTACATTTCTGTCTTTTTAAATATTTTATAAGTTATTTTTTCATAATTTTTCTGTATATATAATTTCCTTAAGGTACATATTCTTAAAAGCGTATCAAAAGCATTCTTATTGCATAATAAGTAGAATAACGTCATAAAATAGGTCTCTCTTGATATTTAAGTGTACATAATGATACCCGCATAGTAAAATAACGGGAGATAACCAGCTCTTTTTGACATGCCAAAAGAATTCAAGTTTTCTACGATCGTGTCTTTTTCCAACATCTCCTAACGCTGCTCGGTAAGAAAAAACATTAATATTGAGAATTTTTGAATAACATATTTCAATGCGTCTGGAGCCAGTCTGTGTTTGAAGATAAAATTTCTGTCTGGGTGATTTACTTTTCGAACAATATCTTTCAGAAGAATGAATTTCTTTGTAAAAATTATTAATGATGCATAAACTTTACATTGACTTTTGTTTCCTTTTAATTAAAACTTTTTCCATCATTAAATAAGATATTTATTCATTTAATATAGCACTGATTTTTTTTCTTTTAAATTTTGTCAGTATTTGCAACACTAATCTTGGTTCTACAAAAAAACATAAAAGTAATATTTGTTCAGTAAGTATATGAAAAGTGTAAATCTTTTGGCGAATTCATTACAACGTGTTTATGTGTACAATTATTAAATCTTAAAAATGGTTTATCAGTCGCAAAATCTATCTAAAAATGCGCAATTTTTAATTAAATTTTTTGGAAATAATGTTATAATAAAATTTTCTTTTGAAAATTTCCCCAAAGTGCTACATAGAAATATTGGAGTAAAATTTCGAAATCAATAACAGATAAAAGGTCTTAAGAAATTACGTTTCACTATGTCAAAAGAAAAGGAATTGTTTCTTCATCAATAAGTATAATGTGCGTTTCCTTTAATAATATTTCCATTTCCTTTGAACTACGTTGTGCAGGTAAATGTAGAGGTAGTTTCTCGAAAGTTTTTTTGATGGCGAAACCCGAGTTGCTCAGTTTCTATTTTACTAAAGGTACTGTTTAGTTAATTAACAGGGAAGGGGAGAGAATTGTTGTACTTTACATTCATAAAGTCTTTAAGTCTTCATATAATGAGCTCTGAAGTCTGAAAAATGAGAAGATACTGGTAGGGGCGCGAAATTATATTTTTTTTGTTGTTTTGTTTGTTGATAAACAGCTAAATCTATACTGCTATTTGTAGAAAATGAACACCATGAAAGAATCATCAGAATCAAATGAAATTTAATGCAGAAACGACTTGTACTGATACAAATAAATGATGAAATTTTCAAAACAAAAGAAACAAATTAAGCGTCCGAAATCAGTATTTGGTGCAGCCACCATGCGCTGCAATAAGTGCTGCTATACGACGTGGCATGGAGTCAAACAGATGTTGAATATCTGCTTGAGGAAGAGAATTCCATATCGCTTGTATGCGCAACCAAAGTTCGTCTTTGGAAACTGCAGGACGCGGATCACGAGCGAGACGCCGACCAACCATATCCCACACGTGCTCAATAGGCGACATATCCGGTGAATAAGCAGGCCAAGGAAGAAGTTGCATGCGTTGTGCTGAACAGAAGTCTCGAACAGTCCGCGCAACATGTGGGCGTGCATTATCCTGCTGAAAGATAGCTCCAGGGATGCCTTGAAGGAAAGGAACGACTTCGGGCTGTAGCACTTCACGGACGTACCTGTTGCTATTGAGATTACCCTCAATTCGTATCAAATTGGATCGTCCATGATACGAAATCGCACCCCAGACCATAACTCCGGGTGTTCGACCACTATGTCGTTCAATAATACACTCAGGAAGGCAGCGTTGACCGGCATAACGTCTAACACGAACACGACCATCATGGGTAAACAAATTGAAGCGTGATTCATCTGAAAAGACAACTTGGTGCCAATCAGCTCGCCTGTCTCTGTGCTCAAGAGCCCACTGCCGACGCAGCCGTCGATGATTCGCCGTGAGGGGAATCCTGTATAAAGGCACCCTTGCACGCAATCCACGGCGCAGCAGATGACGACGAATTGACGAAGCCGACAATTGTACACCTGTAGCAGTAGACCAACGTGCTGCCAGCTGCCTGGAGGAAGCTGTGCGATCATTCACCGCCATGCGGAGCAGGTGTCGATCATCGCGCTCTGACGTCACCTTCTGTCGTCCAGTGCCTGTTTTTCGAGTTGTTCGGTGCTCGTCGGTCCACTGCTTCCAAACTCGCATCACTGTGGAACTGTTCCGCTGCATACGAGCTGCTATTGCGCGATAGGAAAATTGTTGGCCTTCCTTAAAAAGTAGGCCTTTGATAATTGAATTTAATATTAATGCCACATCAACAGAAAAAGACTAATTCTAATTATTTAAAATCACTATTTTATTTACAACACATTATTAGCCAAAGTCTCATCACAATCTAATCAGATCTCCTCTATATATCTTCGGGAATTTGCATTCGATACCGTCAACTTGACAGTTACAAATCGGCATCCAATGATAAACAACTTCATATGACGTAATAGAAAAAAACACCGTCGAATGCAAATTTCCGATTCCATTGCCAGATGCGTGAGATGACGTCATATCGGAAAACGTAATTCCCTATGATTACCGCGATATGACAACATCTCAACATGACAAATCCTCCTTCTCGAAGGCCGATTATCCTCCCTCGTTCAAACTCCGTAAGTTGCTTGAATTTCTTATTCTTCCGTCGTGGAGGCATACTCAGGTCTCACTAAACGTTTGCCACTAACAAATAATCATAGACTTTTTTCAACGTCCCGCTACAGCACTTTATTTATACGCTTTCAGCATCAATTCAGAGGGCGCTGCGCGCGCCGCGCACGCGCGATGGCTCTGAAACTTTATTAATTTGCATAATATCCTATAATTGACATTTGCTGCGAATTTCATTTGATTCTGATGATTCCTTCATGGTGTTGCATTTTCTACAAACAGCAGTTTATATTTATATATAGTCATTTTTTGTTGCATAATTCAAGCAAATCTACAGTTTTGATCCGATCTTCATAAATTTTGCATCCTTAACTTTCTCTACTTGTGTAAGTCATATAGAAGAAGTGACATAGAGTTTATATAAGATATTTTATTTATTTCTAATAATTTATAGATATTAAGCATAGCACTCCAATAACGATATTCAGAACGCAAGCGATTAAAAATATTATAGTTTTCTAACTACGAGATAAAATTCATTTGAATATATATATATATATATATATATATATATATATATATAGAGAGAGAGAGAGAGAGAGAGAGAGAGAGAGAGAATGGACAGTTTTTTAGAAGCACATCGTATGTTTTCCCGTTGGCGAAAGGCAACAATTTTAGGAGGTCTAGTTAAGTTTAGTTAAGCAAAGTATCGAATGCAGACGAAGAAAAGAAATAGCAATGATCAGACAAACGCTGAAGCTAAAAGATAAAAAGTATAAGGGCATCGGATTGATGTCGCACAGAGAAGCAACAAGAGGGCTTATTAGGGACGGGCCTCATCTAAACGTTAGTGGTTACTCATCTTTACTGTTTAAATTTTAATTTAAGCGATAGTTGAAAAAAAAACACCACGAAATTCGGCGAAATGTACAAGTGAACGAAATGTGGAGTTTGGCTTATAAATCCTATTTTTCGTTTAGTTCTGCCCCACTCACGTATACGCCTGCGTATTCGACGTACAAGAGTTGCATCTTTGTTTCGAAGCAGTATTTTTACATTTCGTTCATTTTTATATTTCGTTCATTTCTTTTCATGAAATTCGACAAAATATGCAAATTCTCTTAATTTTGAACACCAGTGCATGTAATCGCACGTTTCAAATATTAAGAGCCTGAAATGTTACTGTGCCGATGATTCGTGAACTTATTACACAAAAACAACTGACTTCAAAACAATTATTTTTGTACTGATGATCAAAAACACTTCTGACATAACGTAGATCTCATTTTGATCTTACATTTACCACAAATGTCTTAAAAATATCCACCCATTTTATGGAAGCTAAATTCATTTGCACACATTTTGAATAATGCATTTCAAGATGTGAACTACTTCTTGTACCTTTTGAGTATAGAAATTTTCAGATCATCTGTTGCTTGGGAACTATTTTTATAAATCTTTTCTCCTAGAAAAGTCAGAGAATGCTCACATTAGAAGGACGGGGATCTTGATTCGTTGAAGAAAACGGTTCAATAAACCATACGAGTAATGAAAACCATTCTTCAAGTCATTCGAATCATACGAAAATTCAGCAAGATTTTCTTTGGCGATCCACTCATCAAGAAATAATTGGCTACCCCGTTCTCTTGATCTGAACATTCTCTAACATTTTTTTCTATGGAAATATTTTAAGAACAAAGTTGATGAAAATAGTACTCAAACTATATATGATCAGAAAATTGCCATATTTTTTTAAAAGACGCAAGAATTCACTTCCAGCATCTAGAAGCATATATCTCGAAATCATCACAAATGAGACATTTGGAACATTTGTTGTAAACGTAAGCTCAAAAACATTTTTTTTACGTTATGTTAAAAGTGATTTTCATCATCAGTGTAAGAATAATTGTTTTGAAGTTTGATGTGTAGGTACAATTTATTTACGAATCGCTCGAACGAAAACTTTTACAACACAACACTTGGTATAACAAAAGAATATCTAATCCAAGAACTAAAATCATAATCTGAAACAAATCCATATCCGAAACAAAACGCAAATATAGACGAAAATCAAACGAAAGAAGAGTCCGTAAAATTAGAGAATGGGAAAAATGATATTTAGAGGAAAAAAGAACAGAATAAACGAACTTCAATATAAAGAGGCACAAATTTTTTTTATCTTATTTTTCTTTGTCCCGTAACTGAATATTAGAATATGGAATGTTTAACAGGAAGAGGTCTCTAAGTTTACAATCATTTTTTTTTCCAAAAATTGTATGCAAATCCATTACTCCATAATGGTAAAAAGACACAATGATCGCTTAGAGGTTGTTCAATGCGTAACCATTTATTTTGAAGGTTATGTAGGAACCATTATATGCGCAATAATTATGAGACACAATGCTTTCTGACTGTAACCATTACATAAAGCATCAGTATGAAAAAATCTACATGATTATGCATTCAAATCTCTTGATACGAATTATTATTCTTACTTCCCGAATCCCAATCCAGAATCATGAGTTAGGCAGTATTCCACTCTTGTCATTTTAATTAAAAGCAACTAAAAAAATGTTTCCGAATGCATTGTAAGCCTGATTCGCAACACTTTGCTGCGCGGGTTCAACAAAAACTATGAAATTTGTCGCGTAAATCGTTATTTTGAGCCGAAACAACTCTTAAACCAGCTCGCAGTCTCATTTGAGGTAGCGGAAGTATTGAAGCGTCAGTAATCGTCCATCAATAGATACAATCGGATCAACTGGAAACCTTCGAGGCCTGTGTGAGATGTTAATAGTTGTTACTCAGGCATCCAGAAATAATTTATCAGCAATCGCGTGCGTGCAGTCATCTTACCGAAACGATTATCGAAGACACCTTTTTGTTGTTCATTGGCCGTATGATTCGTTTTCACTCTCACATGTACAATGATGTTTTTTTTTTACTTCTACATTTGTCACGTTATTGTGATTGTTTTTTTTTCCAAAAAAAAGTTTTGCATCCTTTTTTAAATGACAAACAACTTTACAAATGACAGGAGTACGATTTTGAATTTTTCCATTGTTAAATTCTCAAATGTATCACAAGACTGAAAATAGTAACCATTCATAATCAGGATACTTTTATATGTTTTAGGATTTAAAAAAAAAATGCCTGAAAAGAGATACAAATTTTTAGGGGAAAAGGTAACGAAAAATATCGAACAAAGCGAAACAATTTTTTGAAAAGGAACACCAGAAAAGAACATGTTTTGCGAGATGGAATTACTCCTTAGATGTTGTAAATAGTTCCATACATCTCAAATCACCTCTTGTTTGCATAATATTAATATTATATGTAAAAAAATATTTAATAGGACGCTTTGATGAGTTTCGGCTTGATTCAAAGAAGCCGTTTTAGAATCAGATGAGGCCAGACTCATGTAGCAGTAATCGAACAAAGTTAAAATCGAATAGCTCCAGATTAGATAACATTAAAAATTTGCATTGTTATTTATCTGTCTTATTGTTATCAACATCAGTTTCAAAAATTATTTCACTCTAATTAGCTTCAGATGACGAATATTCGAATTAAGGAACAAAGAAACGCCGTTCTATTTCATCCGGCCGTTCATCTAATACCTATCCAGCTAGCAATCGCTCTATTCCATCGGATCGAGATAGACTTTCTTGGACGAATTCCAAAGTCGCCGAGGGGACATAAATGAATCATTGTTTTTACCCATTACTTAACCCACCATCAGTAATGCGTTACCTATTCTGAAGCTCCGGAAGTAGCCAAATTTCTCCTTGAGAACATCATCTTGAAACATGGATTTCCAAGAGTCGTCAGTACAGACTGAGAGCAAGTGTTTCAATCGAAATTAGTTGTGAAACTTAATCACCACTGCAATTTTACTCCCCGAATGACGACTGGATACAATTCTCAAGTTAATGGGCTAACAGAGCGCTTTAATAAGACATTAACAGATACGCTGTCTATGTACGTTGAAGTCAAGCAGAATTATTAGAGTGAAATATTGCCCTTCATCGCTTTTGCGTACAACACCACGAAGCAGGACATAACAGGGTTAACACTATTTAATCTGATGCATAGGCGTGAAGTCGAGACGACACTCAATACTATGTTCCGATTCACAAGGAAGAAACCGAAGAAGATTACACCACTGGATTACTACCAAGAGCCGAAGAATCTAGACGGCTGGCGAGATTAAGAACCTGGGATGCCCAAGAAAAGAATCGAAGGCGGTATCATTCCAAGTATTGAATAGTTTTCTGTAATCCTGAAACCTTATATGGATTTTTACACCTTTGCGAAAAGTAAAATTTCTGTCAGAGAAACTACTTAAAAAATACTTCGGACGTTACCAAGCCCTACAACGACTATACGACAAAATATATGAAGTCTATGACTTAGATCCCAATTCGCGACGCCGAAGTACAATATAGATGTGGTACAATGCCCTGCGGATGAAACATTGTTATATTCCTTATACTCAGATCTAGTTTCCAGATGATTCTATTTCTTCTGATGAGTTCAATCCAAGAGAAAGTGCGTTCAGCTCAGGAAAGAAGCCATCCTGGCGAGTTCATACAGAATCCATGATGTCCTCGAAGACGAAAGCTCTACCGCAGAATTCCTCAACATTGGGACTCGTTTTTTTCCCCAGGGGGAGAGCAATGTCACGAGTCTTGAAGTACCGATGGCGATAACGTAAGACGCTCCTCTCCAGATCCAGAATTCCCTGGCTCAAAACCCTGAGACGGCAACGTTGAAAGTTTATGTAAAAGTTGTATTTAATTGTTCTCTGTTTTTCGTTTTTATTTCTAAAACCTCTCAGAATATTCTTTACGTTTCCAGAGCAGTGTTCTGGAATATTCCACAGAGGTATATCCTCTTGAGACCTAATGTCGATTCAATTGGACATTTTTATTTTACATGTAGATAATAAATTTACAGTTTTATATCCTAAGATCAGGCACTTCATTTTATTGGACAGTCTAGTACTGTCATTTATTCATCAAAACTTGAAATTATTTGGCAAGATCCTTGTTCCACAAACATTTAAATATAGCGGACAATAAGAAGCATCAATTAATTGAAAATATGCAAACAGTTGGAGTTTAGCTTTATTATAATTTTACATATTTTTTTATGAATTAAAAATAGCTAATATTCAATATTAGATGTGTTAATAATGAAATTATGTTGGACATATTTAATCAATAACATATGTTTTTACTAGATTACGACTCAATGTCCATCACAATGGACAGGTTAAAAATACTGTACTTTTTAATTAAAAAATCCGCTGTATATATATAGTGTTTCGTTTTACTTTTTACATGATTTGTCTAAAATTAAGGGGAAATTGCTCAAAGAATATGGTCTTGGATCTCAAGAGGATATATATATATAGTCATGTATTCTCAGTCAGGGGGAGCTCTCAGCTAAGTGTAGCTTCTCATAGTTTGTTAAAAAGCCACGATATTTGGATATCTATTGTGACTCCAATTCAACCTACCTGCTCCAATATCTACGCGACAATATATTCAATATCCTTTTGATTTGCCATCTTCGACGACCAGATATTTGAATAAAAAAAGTTATACATCAACAAAACACATATTTAGTTGCGTCTGTAGATTGTTAATCGGATTCTTAGAAGTTTCTAAAACAAATATTTATGTAAATTAATTTTAAAACAAATAATGTTTGTGCTTTATTATTTAAATTGTCCTTTCGATTTTTTTTTCTTAATTCGAGCTTAATAAACCATAACGATAATACTATGTGCTGAAGCAAAACCTGATTACCAAAAACGCATTGTAGTGGAGTAAATACCTCGATGAAATAGACTGTTAAACATTATCGAGCGAACGTCACACACTTTAATCTCAAAGGCAACGGGTACTATTGTTTTGATTGATAAACGAAGCTGCAAAAACTTCCCCGCCCTATCCATCGGTTTGATGATTTTTCTAAAAAAATCAAAACCTTCCAACCCCAAGCCACAATGTGGCTGAGTTGTTTTTTAATGAAATCGATCGACAGCTGGGTTTCGGGTCAATGGATGACAAAAACGCCCTCACCATTACTCCATGCGCATCAGTCCCTGAAGTCTATCTCGGGTTCAGATCGACACTTCTTCGCTGAGTATCAAATAAATCCCGATTTCACCGCAGAAAGTCTCGTCGGATTCTCTTATACACCGATAACATTAAATATGGGAAGATGGAAATTTAACATCAAAAAAGGCGACAGGGGTAGATTCGACGTCGCATTCGCTTTGAAAACTAGGGAACACTATCTGAAAAGCCAAGATTCGCTTGAGGGAAAAAATGCGATTGTGCAGTAATTACTATAAAGAAAAGCGAACTAAAATTGCAAGGTCGAATTTTATATATTACGTTCAAGAATCCGGGGGAAGTACTGGTGGAACTTCCAATATATTCAGGCATCTAACCGGATTCATGCCAAGAAATTGAGAATTCAAGTATCTTTTTATTTCAATAAAATGTGTTTACTATTTATTCTCTGGTGGCAGCGGTAGCCTAGTGGTTATTATCTCGAACTAGCGGCCGGTGATACATCCGTCGAATCGTGTATTTTGAGTCTTGATGCCACTAAAGATACGCCTTGTAGTGGGGTTGGTGTACGTTATATCTGGTTGAGGTCCCAAATACTTCTATTGGCGCTGTGTGGGTGTTGGGAGAGGGAGGTGCCAGCTCAGGTATCGTCCTCGTCACTTGACCGAGAATCAAAATTACGAGGTCTTTCACCAACTGCGATCGTGTTGTTTTTAAGAGCGACACTGATAAACAATCAAATCATATCAGATTCAGCAGCCAGAGTAATGTGTCTTGATTTAGTCTCTTCTCTTACTCTTCTATTTTAATCTTTCTCGAACTGATTTAAAGAAAAATCTTATATATGTAAAAAAAAGGAGAAAATTCCGATTCATTTCGGTTCGTAGCCTTCTGCATAAACTTAAGGGAAATGAACATGGACTCACCTTAAAGTACAAGGAATGCATAGAACGCGGGATAAAATCATGCAAAATGACGTCATTAAGAAAAACAAAGAATTTCACAATTTAATATTTATTACACATTACTGATATATAAAAGTGAGACAAATGTCAACAACAGCCACATACTTTCTTCAGTACTATCTTGTATAGGTGTTGTAGTACTCCTGGCTCAGAATCCTTTCAATGTCCATTCATAATTTAAACCATCCCGTTGGCGTGGTGTGGATGTTAAGAGAGGGAAGTGCCAGCTCAGGTGTCGTCCTCGTCACTTGACTGTGGTTCAAAATTACGAGGTACGTCGCCAATAGCCCTCGTGTTGCTTCTAGTGCGACGTTAATATAAACTAAACTAATTTAAACCACGGAAATTAAAATATATTCCTTCACATCGCTAAAAACATAAATTTGCCAGACCTATACGAGTTATTAGTTTTTTTGTTAATTATAATGCGTTTTATAATTTGGTGACAAAGTGTTTACGCTTGAAGAGGGGGAGAGAATTCCTTCTTAAGAATGAAAACTAGCGAAAGTAATTGCTTCACACATTCCCGTAGGATTCTTTTTCCTTTGAAGCTTTCTTTCCCTACCGACACGCGATGGGACCATTTTCTTTCCAAGAGCTTTTCAGGAAGACACCTAACTTCCTTGTGAAATATTTATGAGCTATGAACACTATTTAGCACGCGATAAAGCGCTCCAAAAATCAAGAAAACACTCATTCCAGTTAAAATATTGGCTGATTTAACATAAGTGGTTCTCTTTTATACCACTATGGAAAAAAAAAAAGAACCACGTATGTTATTGGAATCTAAACACTTTATTGACATCTTATAGATTGTATATTATAAAATTCTACAGAATCTAACTATGACAAAAACAGCTATTTTGGCCCACAGAATCTATCAATAACAAAAAAAAAAGCTTGTTATACTATAGTAAGAGGAAGTGTTCTAAAATTTTTATTATTATTAAAAACTAACCAAGATATACCTGGAATATAAATTTTATTCCACATATCCATTTATCTGTATGTGCATACTGTTGCAAATTGAAGCTATTAATGCTAATTTGGTTTCTAGAAGACGTAGATTGAAATAACACGCAGATGGAGAAGATTCGAGTTCACACACACATTATCTGCTGAGTTCTACAATGATGGCCTTCGAAATGTTAAGAAACTTTGAGGCATAACTTTGGATGCAGAGAAGTCTTAAGAATAATAAATAAAAATTAAGTTTAATCTCGATTATTTTAGTAAAAATTAAAACTTTATTTTTCCCAGGAATAATAATTAAAACTTTACGATCCTGCGTGTTATTTCATTCTACAACAAACAAATCAACATTAAATATCTATAACTTTATGTACATTAGGATCCATTAATATGCAGAATTGATTTTATATTTATATCCAGTTATATCTCAGTTGCTTCTTAGTAATTAAACCTAAGCAATACCTACTCTTCCGTATTCTCCGTATTCTTTCCGTATTAGACCAATTATAATTTTTTTTTATTCCAACGTATTATTATTTGAAGAATATATAACTTAAGACACAGTGAGACGCATTCAAATATCAACGAACGCTGATTTTCCGTGAAAATGCGATAATTAACAAACCTATATCTCTTAATTTATTTTAAAAAAACAAATATTAATTTATATAATTTGATCGTTTTCTATTTTAAAAAATATAAATAATACTCACATTTATTATTATTTTTTTTGTGTGTACAATTTTTTCTCAAAGGTATTTTGATCTAAACAGACTCTACCTATACCGGAAAGTTTATTCATGCATTAGTATTCTTCATTCAAGTAAGAATAAATATTTATGGAAGTAAATTTCTTATTCAAACAATAGAACGTGCGTGATTCCAACACTCAAAACAAATGAATACACAAAACAACGAGAAACATATAGAACAAAGAGCAGTGCGAGATCGAATTTTAATGGCAGGAATATTAAGTTCCTAAGGTATATCTGATAAATCACAAAATAAAAATACGAAAATTTTAATCATAATGACGCTTAACCTAGATTCATTTCAAAAATTTAAATGACAAAAAAACTCAGAAGCAGTAATCACAATCATCTAAGTGAATGACTTTAGCTTTTTTAATCATTCTTGGATTCAATGTCCTCTTGTCACTCTATTACATAAGAAACAGCCGGAGACTGAGATTCTACAGTCGAAGACTCATTGAAATGCACGTCACATAGCACGCATATTTCTTTAACTAATGTAAGTAACAGCGTGGAAACATTTCCCCCCATTTCATGTCAATGGCGTGCACTTCCTTTTCTTCAAATAACTGTTTTCAAAATACCATGAGTTGTGGCACAAGATTTTTCCGGTATTTTTCGAAAACGTTTATACTTCAGACAGTTAAAAAATTATTTACGAATATTTAATTTCCACCAAACGATTATTTAACGAAACGATTCTGAGAAAAAGTTATTTCAATGAACGTTTTGTATTTTCAATAACAGAGCCGAATTGTTATTTATACAGGTCGTAAGCATTCCGCCGAATTAAAAAAAAAAAAAACACTATAATTTCATTTCCCATGAAATAAATATCTAGAATCGGATTATAGGAATACGCTTATTTTTTTTTATAGATTAACATTATATTTGAATTTGTATTATATTTGGAGAAATGAAATGATAGTATAAATAGAAGAACAGTACTCTCTTTATAATCCGACACTTTTATCTTGCCGGCCCTGGCACTAATCCGGTATTTATGCACATGCAGATAAGCTTTTCAGACGTTATTTTATGCGTTCTACTGAAATGGAATAATGCAAGCTATCAATACATAACAGTACATTTTTGTTGATCTAGTTATTTCGTATGTTTGACATTTTATTTATGTGTAATTTTTAATACATAGATCTTGCTGTTGAAATGTACAATGATTAGTGATTTTCGAGTAATGCATTTCGGTATCCGGTGTGATGGCTTTTTATTGCTAGACTCAATAAAGATCCCAGTCTCAACCAATAACAAAAGAATTTATTTGCACTTTAGTGCCGATCTCTCGGAGCTCGTTCCCGCTCCTACCTCTTTCTCGTG
Source organism: Nephila pilipes (assembly GCA_019974015.1). NCBI lineage: Eukaryota > Metazoa > Arthropoda > Arachnida > Araneae > Nephilidae > Nephila > Nephila pilipes. The sequence goes on along the minus strand of BMAW01018629.1, from coordinate 172,596 downwards.
AGTCCATTCTCCCTGTGGATACATTACCTTGGCAACCATTTTTCGAACAGAGGAGGAGGGCCGCTACAATTTTATCTCATCAATAAGCGCCAGATAATAACACTGGCGGTGCTCTTTACTGATATCTCCCAAAATACCGAGAGAATATTTGAATCTTAGGGAGTTGCATTTTTTAATGAAAGCAAATTTCATTTTTATAAATAATATTTCCTGTATTTTCAACTAGTATGAGTGTAGAATTTATTTAAAATTCAAAAACCGATTTTCTCTCTCGGAAGCTTACAATTTTAGGCAAGAAAGACCTCGAGATACCAGAGTGTAACTTCCTTTCCTTCATGAGGTTTGCTATTTAAGGTAAGTACGAACGGAACTGCCCTTGCAATCTTTACTTATTTTCTATCCTTGTAATTTCATACCTTTTTTCCTACTTTCAAACAAAACAAAGTTTTGTCTGTATCACAGTATGAAGTATTTTTGTAAATTAACGAGTGTTTGGCGTAGCTTGACCCAATGAAGCTATCGTGTCAATTACTCCTTAACCAATCAAAACCAAACTTCATAAGAATTTTTAAAAAAAATAAACGTTTTTAAATCCAGATGTTGATTTAAAGATAGACTAAAAGGTACGAAAATAATTTTAAATGCCACATAACATATAACTGATAAAGGTTTGGGCGCTTAACGAAAATAAATTAAATATTATAGCTACTTATATACAATAAGTAATGTGATACAGTATCTCGTATTAGAGATTTAAGTTTCTATAAATTATGTATTATTTTGCATTTAAAAAATATTTTTGAACCTTTAAATCTATCTTTAAATAAAAGCTTGATTTTTTTTACTTTTATTTATATATTTATTTTAAGTTGGGAAAATTTAAGACCAAAAAGCAATTACGTGAGCTATACGTGTGTGCAAAATTTCCAATTCAATCAAATGTTATTAAGTGCAGAAAATACTAATATGTAAGGTAGTATATGAATTCATATTTCATATTACTTAAGTTCTTGAGGCGTAAATCCAAACTTCCACTCACTCACTCAACTAAACAAAAATAAATATAAGTAAAAAGGTTTTTAAAACAAGCTTTTATTTAAAGATGTACTAAAAAGTAAGAAAAGTAATTTTTTTAAATGTAAAAAAACATATAATTTATGAAACCTTGAAGCTTTAATACATCTTATGATCTAACGAAAGTAAATAGCTATGGGACTTTATTAATCGGTAATTACCTAAGCATCTTTGTTAAGTACCTCAAGCTTTTATGAATTATACATAGTTTTACATTTTAAAAATAATTTCAATATCTTTTAGTCCATCTTTAAATAAATTCTTAACTTAAAAAGATTTTTTTATCCATATTTTTTTAATATTTTTCAGTCTGAAAATTTCAGACAAAAAAGAACTTACGTGAACTATATGTTTAGCAAAATTTTAACTGAATTGGACGTTGTTTGGTGCTCGGTCTGAACCCCCCGGCCCCCCTAAGTCCCTCACTGCTTAAGCATGCTATAACATTGTCATTGCCATCTCAGTTATACACCGTGCGTAAAATTTCAACTCGACCGAATGACAGAAAGTGGTTTAAAATTCAAGAACAAATTTTGAACTGTAAAGACATACGTATGAACATAGCAAATTTAAGTAACAGCTTGTAAAAACATACGCAATGTTAATTCCTAAAACAAGCAATTTCCAAGAAATAAAAAACAATAAATATATTGAATGGATCAAAATTATATTCAAAGAAACCTTGGCATTCTTATCTGCTGTTTAAAAGAAAAATTTGAATTAAGAGAAACGGATATCGCAATAGCATTGAAAAGAAAAATAAATCTCAAAACTTCCTTCTAGCTAATCTTTCCTAGAACAAAAGTTGTATCATTTCAGGTTTCCATGTGCCTAAGTTTGTTTAATTCTTTAGAAATGAAGTTTTTCATCGCAGATAAAATCAAGCACCGCAAACAACTGGCGCAAATCAAGACAATTTTTTCCAATTCGAAGTAACAGCTCCTTATAGTTTTTTTGTGTGCGATTTTTTGAAGAATGAATGGTTGGAATAATTTTTTTTTAACTACTTAACATTAAAGCCATGATTTTATCAGCATTTATCTATTAAGGTAAAAAAAGACCAATGAAAAGCTTAGTTAGAAGGTTTTGGAAAAAGACCTTTCATGTAACAATACAAGCTTAGATCACCTTTCTTGCGATGATTATGTACAACAATAGAAGGATATTCATGCTTTTTAATCTAATGCTCGAAATTTCCTCAATGGTTCAATGCAGAAACACTCGACGGAATATTTAATAGCATTTCTCTCCACTGATTTAAAACGTTCGACTACAAATTCGCCTTTCATGTATGACAGTTTTGTTTTTGACTGCTTGACACGTGTACTGTGATAGTATGAAATCGTTCATCTTGTACAACGAAGCGTGGAATGAAGATGGAAACGGCGTTTCCGTAAACAAATCTGCATGTTCTCCCCATCAGATTGTAACATGAAGACAACATTCCATTAACAACATTATATTTCGTAGAACAGACTTCGTGGTTAATATTTCGGTACGAAGATAATCAATCGCTCTTTAATTCGGCATTCGATGGATCGGCACATTTTATGATCCAACACCAACCACGCCACTCGCTGTCGAATATTTTTGTTTGATTTCAGGGGTTTGCTGACCTTGACCATGAGGCCTCGACTCAGCGTAATTCGAATTTACATCCTATGTTTACCTTTATTGTCAGCTTTCTTTTCAGTTCGTACTTCTTGTTTTCTAGAGGGTTACAACATATCACGTTTGTACAATATTACAACTGTATATGTACAGTGTACAGTACTGAACAGTAAAATGTTCTAGAAATCCATCCGGTGTTCTTCAAGTACTAATAATTCTCGTCACTTGACCGAGGTTCAAAATTACGAGGTCCGTTGCCAATAGTCCTCGTGTTGCTGCTTCTAGTGCGATTTAATCATAACAACCAAACAATCAAGTGCTAGTAAAACTAATATAATTAAGATAGGAAACAACTAAAATTAGCTTTGCTAATTTCATTTTACCATGTGCTAACATTTTTAAAAGATATATTCGGGGTATAAAAAACCTTCACCTTTGGTAGCGAGCTCATTCGACGACGAAAGTTTCGAGTCCTTTTTTGGAGTGGCCATCATTTTACCAATCTATACAACGATTAACTAAAATTAATATTAAGTAACATAAAGTACGCGTACTTCCAATACCCAGGCTCCACAGATGCAATTTCAATCAAGAGAAAAGATAATACCCGTACTCCTTCAATTTGCTCATGGATTTTTATTTTCACAAACAAATCATTCTGAAGAACAAAAACATTGTTAATGTTAACAACAAAAAGAATAAAAGCAAGCAATTGTGCCATAAAAATCAAATATTAAAATATTAGATATTAAAATAAGAGCAAACGATAAATTATTAAAAGCACACAATGTTATTCTGTTCGGATACTAAAATAAAAGCAGGTGATAAGATATTAAATTAAATATATCTTAGTAATGCAAATATACCTTAAGCAAACGAAATGTAACTATTGTAATCATCATGTATCATAAAGTCAATATTTTGAACCTAACACCATGTATCCTTTATTTTATGACCACGCATTTCATCTGAAGCCATTTTCTCAAAACGACAACATGTTAGCACATGTTTATAATAATCGCAAGCAAGTGATTAGAATACCGAATCACTTCTTGTTTTATCTATCATCATTGTACTGTATTGATTTTTTTATGTGCTGTGCTTTTACCAAACAAGAATATGCAATCAAATTCATGCTAAGCGATAGAATTAAATATTGTAGTTGTTATAATGACGAAAAATTTTGTCAGGTGATTACATCTTCCACACAGACTCAGAATGTGCGTAAACACATTAAACATACGTTTTCATTGTTTAAATTTTTATCTAGAGCGATTTATCTTGGGTATATCCTCAATAAAACTATATAGATGTTTGATAATCCAAAAAAAAATCGCTTATCTGGCACAGACCTGGTGATTGTTTATTGATGTCCCAATTAGAAGCAACACGAGGACTACAGGCGACGAACTTTTTCATTTTGAACCTTTGTCAAGTCAAGAAGACGACACCTGAGCTAGTAGTTACATCTCTCTTCAAACTTCCACACTACTCCAACGAGAAGATTTAGAGCATCAGGACTCGAATCCATGATTCAATGGGAAACAATTCCAGGCACGAGCTCGGCTAACGCGGCCACTTAATGGAAGTGGTTTTGTAGAACTTTAAGTGGAGCAAAAATTGTTGGAAGTCTTCAATAAAAAAAAATAATAAACCAGTTAATCTACTCATGTCGAGCGGTTTGAAAATACGACATCGACTGCCAATAGCCCTAGTGTCGCTGCCAGCGAAGGTAATGCCAAATTTAATGCAAATTAACGACATTTATTTCATTTTACCTGAATAGTATTCTCTACACGAAAACTTTCCAAGAAGATCGCCGTATTTTGCGAGCAATGAGGAGAATTTCAAAAATATAAACGGGTTTAATGTTTATTTTCATAGCAATTCAAAAGTTAAAAAAAAATGACTGGAAAGTAAGTTTTTGTCTAAAAGATTTCAACCGATCGAATGAAAGATTTTATCTTCTATTGTTTTGACGTTTGAACATCGATCAAATGTGATTGTTTTTGTTGTATTGTTTAGCAGTTTATTTTAATGTCTTTTTTAAATAGAGACAAATATCCAGTTTGATAGTTTTTGTCTTTTTTTCATTTGCTTACTTGAAGTCTTCTAGTTAAAGCGAATGTCGTGTGAACATTTTCAGGAGCATTTTAGAATCATTCTGATCATAAAAATGCACATGAAAGATACTTAAAAGAAACATAACATAAATTCGGATTCCGTCAATTGAATTGTTAAAACAGATTTCAGCAAAACAAATCCTAAATAATTCCTGGATGGACTGCTGTAAAGAAGGAATCTAGGAGAAATCGTTTTTAAGTGATAATATCATAACACATACGTATGGAGGATCAAACTTTTTTTTTTATCAGAATTTAAATTAATTACTATCATTACTCTGAGCTTGAGTTTCATTTAATATGTAATTTTTAAAAGATTTTGATAAATGTGAATAGTAAATAAAATGGTCAAATAAAACAAATACGAAGAGATATAGAAGAAGGAAATCTATATATATATATATATGATTTCACAAATTTTTTATTTAATATTCTAATTTTTCCTACATTTTTAATGCTTCTAATGAGAAGTTCTTATTTTCTGCAATAATTCCTTTTGAGTTTTTAATTTACCTGATCACGCGCCAAAAATTTACATGGAATCATCAGTCTCTCACATTTCCTTCTCTTCCACTTTAGCCATGAAGGTAAAACGACGCATCTGACGTCTTCTATTATTATTATATAACTATTATCACTATTCTGCTTCAGCTACGGAAGCGAGCGGATGCACGTCTACCACTATCACGACGTAACTGCTTTTCTCTCGTATTATATTAATAAACTAATCATGTTCTGAAATATTTATAGTCCATTCATTATGCACTGAACGAATGGAAACATTTTTAAAATGGGCAATAGTTATTGTCTAGAATGATACTAATTTATTTTTTAAAGATTCAAGGAAAAAATGCAATAGAAAGGAAACT
>BMAW01018629.1:142263-166519 GCA_019974015.1 Nephila pilipes | reverse complement strand
TTATCTTCTGATTCATTTCATTCTGATGCACAAAAACGATGTTAAGAAAATGACTCGTCTTTAATAAAAATTACTCAACGGAAAGAAAATTAATGAAGCCATTCGATTAAAGAAAAGAACCACAGAAATATTAGCAGTGAAAACAAATACTTCAATTATAAAATTGGATTTGAGTCTAATTTACCAAACACTACGCGTCGTATCTCTGATTATTTGAGTAAGATTTCTATGAAAATACTTAATGAGAAACACGAGACTTCGCAATCTCGGAAATATCATTATCTTCTAATGAAAGTCATTGTTTCCTGCGATTTGAAATAAAGCTCTATTGTTGGTTCTCACAGTCAACGAGCACAAAAACAATCAAAGGGTAGGCGCGAATAAGAAGGGGAAAAAAACGAAAAAAATTCATTCATTTATTAAACTCATATTCGTTAAGTGGTAGTGAAAGTAATCATATCAAGTGAAAACAACTGTAAAAATTAACAGATGATGAAAAACTGAAACGCACAATAAAAGCGTTCTTGGTTTAATTACAATGTGGAATAAGATATTGCTTCATATTCTGTTTCCATAACCCAATGATTACAATCAATTTTTCTGAATGCTCTTTTGTACATTATTTCTTTTATAATCACGTACATCATTTACATTATCGTCGAGGTCATAGGAAAATTCTCACAAAGCGGAATAAGAGCTTATGAAATATCATAAAAAAAACTATTTCTGATTATTAATATTAATATTTTCACATAAATTTAATTTAATTTCCTCATTTATCCTGTACTTAAACTATTACAGTAAATAGTTCAATCTTTGTTTTCTGATACCATTCCATTTTAGCTTTTGATTCATGTAAACACACGCTCTTGAAATCTGTTCAGTCTCACGCTTCAAAGCAGTAGGGATAATCCCTACTAGACCCTTCTTCTCGATACAAAATACCTAAAAATCCCTACACTTAGGACCAAGTGATTTGAATAATCCTTGCTTTTCTTCCCCAAACAGGGGACTTTGCCGGTCACTTCGATCTTGATTGCTTGTCTGGGTTGACGCACGTTCATTGCTAACCCAATGTATCTTTCTCCCCTCTCGTGTACAAGTATAAATTCCTAATTCAAAATTTTCAAGATTCTACATTGTGCCACAACTGAATTAAAACATGTCTTAATATTCAAATGTAAAAAGTAAAGTTTAATAGTTCTACATATATATAGTATGATATTTATAAGTAATTAAACAAATACTTAAATCAAAAACTAATCAGGAAGTAATCTCAACAATTAAAAAAAATTAAAATAATAAGTAAGAAATCATTTTTTTTACTAATGAGAAGAAAGATATATATCAATCCATAAAAATGAATAAAAATAAATATTCATGTTTAACGTTAAAAGAAAAACTTTGTATACTAAGGAAAATTCAAAAAGAAATTAAATTAAAAAATTAATTGAAACTACTATGAAAAGAGATATAAATATTGAAAAATTATTGGCTTTTTTAAAATTATTACCTTTATTTTGTGTTTCCCCATCTAAATCGATCGATACGTAGATAGTTTGTTAACGTCGCATTTTGACGAGGGACGTGGCGACGGATATCGTGTAATTTTTAACCACGCTCAAAGATCGTAGTCGACACGTGGGCTGGCATCTCATTCTCCAAACTTCCACACCACACCTACGGGAAGACTAAACCATGACAAATAGAACGATTAACATTTAATCTACACGACAATTACAAGGTCCATGGCCAATAGCCCTCGTGTTGCTTATAAAAGGTGACATTAATAAACAATCAATCAAAGAAAAATCTATGTACGACGGGTCTTCAGTAGATTTAAGCCTCAAGGACCTCACCATCTTTAAATAAGAACGGGAATCACGATCCTAAGGAAACATAGTGACTTTTTAACAGTGAGATTTATTGTCTTTGATACACGCGGTCGACGCACCTCCGGGATATCCTGCTCCATTTTCGATCATCTTTCTCGTTAGCCTAATTTCTTCTGTCTAGTCTACAGCTTAAACAAATTTGGCTCTTTCGCCATAATTCCTAAAGGTAACCCTCTCACTAAATCGAATCGGTACTCGATCCCACGACTTGACTGAAACAGCTACGAACTCGATTGCATTGGCTACCGCGGCCGCACAATCCAGCCGAAAGATGGCGCCTTAGCTACTGAAGTTAACACACATTCTAAGTTCAAATGAATAGCTATTTAGCGGTAAAAATGATTACTTAAGTAAATATCCAAACTCAAGAAAAAAAAATTAATCAATTCTTGAGGATGATAAAGAATGACAAACAACATCTATACAGCGAACATATAATTTAGTTTTATTAAAATATACAATATTTGTCCTATCGTTTCGCTCTGTCACTTCACATTTAGATAATAAAGACGATTCTTGTTTTTCTTTACAGTAATAGACAGGTGCAGTCTCTCGTTTCAGTTGAAAAGGGCGACAAATACAAACATTCTACTAAAATGAAAGATGCCGCTGTTTTATAAAAAGAATTTGACAAGCATGAAATAGGATGAATAAAAGTGAAAGAAAATAAAAACGTAAATTACCTACTTTTGCATTGCATTCTGATTAAAAATGACCTCAAAACAGAGAAGTAGTAGCAAACAGGATGCATCAAAAGTAATTCTAAAAGTGCTTATTTTCAAATATAATAGAGAATGTTTTCAATTCAAGAAGAAATAGAATATTATTAGATGCGATTACTAAGATGTTTCTGCATTTATGATTATATACTCGGTATATGTCAGCTATATCAAAAAAATTAAAAATTGTGATTATGATTATTCTTAAAAAGTCACGTAGATAGGGAGGGAAAGAATCTTTAGAAACTTGTAACACAAACAATATTAATTTGAAAAATAATGTAAAAGAATAATTGGATTTTTCTATTATTTTAATACTTCCAATTTCTTTTATTTTTATATGAATATTTTCGGAACTGTGTATATTAACGCACATTTAATGAAAATTTATTTTTTGTTTCTGTCATATCTTTTAATCTAATGCGAATTCTTAAGAATAGTTGCAATCGCACAGATCCGTCAACATAACTTCGAAATATTTATCTGTTATTAGGACAATATACAATCAACTCTTTTTTACACGGTAGATAAGTTCCTTAGAAAACCAACCACGTGTAAAAATAAATGCTACGTATGGTCAATTTGGGGATATGTTCCACAACTTTAAAAAGTCATGTAAGATGAAAACACTCTAAATATTTTCTCAAAAAACCGAACAAAAAAGTTATAATGAAATCCTCATTACATATTTATAAAATAAAAACAATTGAAATTTTTATATAGAAAATTAAAATTAGTGTACAATGAAAATTCAATCTATACGTACATACAACATATAAAAATTAGAATTGAAATTAGGAATAAAATAACTAACAACTATTCATAGCTACTTGATAACAGGTGAGCACGTTTATTACGAACTAGATCAAAAATAAAAATTGCGATCATCGGTAGATGTGTCAGATATGTCTAGCACAACTGTCGGCTTTGATTCAAACAAAGAATTTCATCCATTATTAACGGCCTCAGCTAGTTTTTTGTTCTTGTTGTTACAAAGACTTTTATAAGCGGTTGTTTGGTTTTTCAAGTTGCGTATATAATTCTTGATATTCTGCTACACGAAACTTAAGATTACGTTGAACTTTTAATGCACGCTCTATGTCAGGATCATGAGTAAGAAAATGTTCCATACATGTAACAAATTTCAAGCCCTCGCGAATTAAATCTGCCGTTAATAGCTGAACTTCATCTTCGACTTCTTTGTTATCATAAACTGTCATAAATTCGATCAATCATCATCATCCAAAGGGCTGTTTTCTAGTATCAATTCTTCGATGTCAGCTGTTTTCATGTTAAAACCTTCGCCACCAATTGTATTGGATACAGTTATAATTTTAGAACTCTCAGCCGATTTTTGCACAAAGAAACTTCCACTTTTCGCGCATGCTGCAATTTTTTTTTCCAACAAGCATTTATGGTCGATTGGTATTTGATAGCAAAAGAAGCATGAGTAATACAATCCATAATCGTAAACTTTCTCCGTGCTTCCACAACAGTCAAATTTCTTTCTAAAATGTATTTAAAAGTTTGCTTCATGTAGTACATTTTAAATGCTGTTATAATACCCTAATCGAGAGTCTGAATTAAAGAAGTGGTATTAGGTGGTAAAAACAGCATTTAAAAATTTGGAAAAAATGCTTTGTGATTCGTGTTAGAACAAAAAATTCGTGTAAAAAAGTATATTAGGGAACCGTACTATTTCAAAATCGTGTATAAAAAGACCATGTAAAAAAAAAGAGTTGGGTGCATTAAAAAAAATGAATTAATTTTAAAATAATACCACAAAAATTGGCTTCACACAATACATATCCTCCTACATAAAACTTTTATGGTTTATCCTTTCCCTCCTACCCCGTGAGCGAAGTAGCCAAGGGGTCATGATCGCGAACTCAGCAATGATTCCGTCGAGTCAAAGGTTCGAGCCCAGACGCTACTGAAGACCAACCGTGTAGCAGGGCATGTTAAATCTGGTTCTCCCATTCACGTAGTGTGGAAGCTTGGAAAAGGAAACGTCAACTCAGGTATTGTGCTCTTCACTTGACCTAGGTTCTTGGTCCTCTTATCTCATGGCCACAGTAGCCTAGTGGTCATAGTCGCGGACTCAACATTGATTCTGTCGAGTCAAAGGTTCGAGCCTTGACGCCACAAAACACAAATAGTGTAGCGAAGGTGATGCATGTTAAATCTGGTTGAGGCTCCGAGTCCTCCCATTCGCGTAGCGCGGAAACTTGGAGAGACAACTTATTTGTTGTCCTCGAACTTGACTGGGTTCAAAATTATGAAGTCCGTCGCCAATAGCGCTTGTACTGCGCTGACGTTAATAAAAAATCCCATAACTTACCTCCTACTCTCTTTTGTTCTTATTTTCAATAGGCTATTACTTTTAATTACGTACTACATACTCTATTGATCACTTTTCTTTCTAAAACACGTTGAATTTCATTAATAAACTTCAGTTAGTAAATTATTTCTTATTCATTGCACTTTTCAAAAGAAAATTTAGTTGAAATCTAGATTTGAAACCTTTGCTTTAAGACTATCTTCGTGTAATATTAAAAAAACGACACATTTTTCAATTAGAAAAATGCTCCAACATTAATATTATACTGATGTATAATGTGTTTTTTGCTCTATGTTGCTTCTCCTGTAATAGAACATTAAATAGAGCTTTTCGAAATACACAAGTACATTGTGTAATATTTAATATATCTATATAAAAATGCGGTATTATAAAAGGATATACACATGATATGATTTAAAGATGCTGTATTATAGAAGGACATACACATGACAATGTCACGAATTTCTATGAAAATTGAGGAATTTCCTGTCTTAAATGACTTTAGTTTAGGCATCAGACTACCCACAGACGTTAAATTTAAATGATTTCTGCTGTAATAGGGGTGGGATTTCCCTAGATTGGACAGCAATAATTCAGACCCACCAACAAAAGGGAGCCATGTTGGGCAGCACCCGTACAGAAAAGATGTTTGCTCGTACTGTTAAATTCCTTTATTTATCCTTTTATTTTATTTTATTTAATTTGCACACAGAGTTACACAGAGAGGGGAATACAGTATCGATGAAATTGATTCGATTTGTATTTATTCACCTAATCAGTAGAGTAAAACTTTTTAATACTATTTTGTTGAGTACACGTAAGAATTGTACAAACACGCGTAGTAGATATAATGAATCCTGACTGTTTTATTAAATATTCAATTAAAGCTTTATTCGTCTATTTATATATTCCATGTTTAATAGAACATCATTAGAGGCATCCATTGCTGATCGATTTGTGACATTTATTAGTGATGGAACAAGGGAAATTAAATTACTGACGAGAAGCGATGCATTAATATTTAAGCGACAAAATAGTTAAATGTTTGTGTTGGTATATAATCTATAATCGTAAAACACAGAGAAAGAATGGAAAACGAAAATAAACAAGGAGTTGATATTCTTTTCTGATGAATTTACTACAGTTTTTAATCATTTTCTAAATTGCAGTAAAATTTATTTAGAATTTCGGACACTGCAATTTCTTTTAAAAAAAGAGCATTTAAATGTGCCTAATGAATCAAATTAAGGCGCATTGTTATCAATACCCAAGGAAGCTTAAGCATGAGAAAATTATTAAAAAATTTTCTAATGAAACATTTTAAAAATAATAATCCAATGATACGCATCGTTATAGTTGGAACTTTTTTTTTTTTATTATCTGAACTTTTGTTAATTATCTGAGTATCAACAATTTAATTTCCTCTTTTTTTACATTACTTTAAACATTAATAAATAAACCGAATATATTATAATGACATGCTCTTTATTTCCAGTTTTACACAGTAAAATTCTTAATTTTCTCACAGTTAACTAATTACATTTTTTTAAAAAAAAAACATTGGTCTTCTAGATCAGGTAAAGGGAAATACAAATTTTAAATTCGTTCGTTATTTTAGTGTTATATGCAAAAAAAAATAATAAATTCTGATATATTAGGTAAACAATAATACCTTTTAAATTTTTTATATAGATTATTTTTTATTTATTTATTTATTTGTCTGCAGACGCACATTCTACAAAACACTTATTCGGAAGTCTGACGTCAGTCGGTCTATAACTTTTCAAGATGAAAGAAGTCCGTTGCCATGACAACAAACTAGAGATCAATGAAAATGACTTTACTGTGTTCCAGAAGGTATACCTTATATTTTATTAGAGTCCATAAGTAAATAAATATAAGTGAAAAATAACCAGTGCAGACTCAGTTCATTAAAATTCATCTCAATTTACAAAAATACAGGTATTTTTATATCAAGTTTGCTAAGCAAATAACATCCTCAATTATTTCTAGTTTTTAATCACCTCTTTCGGTGTACATTTGTAGTACTTTTGAAGTTTATTTTGAAGAACTCGGATTACTTATTGTGCTCTTCCGGTCTTTTTAAAAGTTTATAGCTTATTTTTTGCCAGAATGGGTCAAGTAGTTTATCGCAGATATAAAACATGAAAAAGTTTCTTTATTTAATTGTCATTCTTTGTTTATTTAAACTCTTCTATTCTGAATATAAATAATATATTTAAAGTTCATGTCCTGTCTTCTCTAAAAGCTTTGAAGCAATGTCTCAAATTAGGATTCGAAAAAAAAATTGTCTTAATGTAAAATAATTCTCAGTTTGGTATTAACACACACACACACACATATATATATATTCACACTATTTATTTTTTCAAATTTTGTAATATTTTATAATTACGCCACTTTCTTATTTTAACAATTAAAGTTAAGTATTAGTTTAGGATTACAATAATATATGTATGAGAGAGAAAATATAGGATTTATTCTATGCAATGTGTAAAGAATCAATGTATGAGATAAAAGAAATTAAATTCATAAAAACCTATGAGAAGTAAATGCCATTTAAATTTGCGTGCAATAAAATAGAATAAAAATATGTACAGTAGAAATGGAGAGAATTTAAATGCAATAAAAATGAATAGAAATGAGCAATAATTTCAAATATGTCTATATTAATAAAAAGAAAGAGTTTGTGTGTCAACGCAACACAATGCAAAATTGTAAAGGCGCAAGTCACATATTTAGTACAATGAATTTATGGGTACTGATTGCGTAAACGTCGAAAAGACTTTTCCAAAATTTGATTCAGATTTCTTAACATTTAATGTTAAATGGCTGGTAAAGTAGATAATTTTTTCACTGCGCACAATTCTGGCACATATTACGTCACATGACGTCGTGATCTATTTTCCGACTATTCACGAAATTGCTTGAAAAAGCTATATTAGTCAAATTTGTATGACTTAGTAACAAAATGTTGCTTTTGTATATTGTAATTACTATTAAACATTTGTATGTTTTTTTGCAGTTGATCTATAATTTTGGTTCTCCTAACTCTTTTGCTAATGATATCTATTGAAATTATATATATCGACGATCAACTGAATATATATGTATAACCTTAATATATGTATTAAGTTTGATACAATAAAGATCTATGAAGAGGAACATCTAAACTTTTCTAAGAGTTGAAGAACAGCTCAACTCCGCGCTGGTTTCAGAGAAGAATTTAGAATAGCAGGAGGCCGCCATGTTGGCTGGCGTAAATATCAGTGTGAGTTTTGTTAGATATTTGATATTGTTTGTATATTGTGCTGCATTAATACAAAAATTGACAGCTTGAGAAGTTTAAACGGACTTGTTATTCTTTGCATATCCACTCTCACTGACTTTCAATCTCTTGTCCAAGGATGGAATTTTTTTTACTACACATATTAATAAGTAAGAACTCATAATATGTATCACATGTATATGTAATATAATAATCTATCGAGCAATATTTACAATAAAACACTCAAAATTTTAAAAACAACAACACTGATGCTGATAGCGGCTACGGTAGCCTATCAGTCAAGGTCGCATGGTGATATCAGCATGTAATAATAAGTGGCACACTTTTTTCGGTCTGAAAAATAAACACACCAAGTTTATGTCCCATTATTTGACTATTTGTACTTTTATTGTAGCCTCAAATGTTTTCGCACATGCTGACAATGTTGTTTCTTAAGCCCCGCAATCAGTGAAGGAATGTTGAAAGTGTCCTTTGACAAAAACAGTAAATAATATTGTTGTCAATATGATCGTCAATTTCATCTGTCCTGCATTGATGCCAGGACCTTATATTCTTCCTCGTACCTTATATTCTTTTATTATCGGAAGATAATAAAAGAATATAAGGTACGAGGAAGATAAAAATTCAATGAAAAAATACAATTTTCTTTCTAGACCACTGATAGACCGATTGCGATTATAAACCAAGGATTGGGAATTAATTTCAAAGGAATAACATGAAAAAATACAAATTCTCTCATTTTACTCATGGAAAGGCAATATGGGCATACCTGTATGATTCTACCAGGGCAACCCGGTTGACTTTCGATCCTCAACGGATTTTTAAATGGACTGGGAATCGTTGCTCATAGCAATCTATGAAATTTGAATTTTGACCACTCAGGACTAAACACAATTTATCAATAATTTAAGAATCGTTGGAAAGGGTTTTCAAATGGTTTCGGAATTCAGTGGCCGAGGCAATTTTAAATCTCAACCTCGAAGGACTAGAAATAATATATATTAATGGCTGAAGAATGGTTGGAAAATATTTTTAAATTTTTTAGGTATCTTTGGTTATAGCAGTCCACGTATTTGAAACTTGACCTCGGAGGACTAGAAAGAATTTATTATTGGCTTAAAAATCGTTAGAAAAGACTTTTAAATGTTTTCAGAAGCTTGTTGGTCAAAGCAATCCATGAATTTTTAACTTAAACCTCGGAGAACAAGAAACCATATTCCACATTGGCAGTCGATTACCGTAATGCCATAGGCGTTTTTGATTTTAAATAGCTGTAACAAAGTTATGAATCTAACAGCTAACAGAATTTTTCAAGTAGAGCAACCATTTTGCTCTTGTTTACAGAAGATGTGTATGTATAGTGCATTCCAAGCACGTTCATGTCAGAGTCAATAGTGCGAGGATTTGAGGTACTGCAATCTAACAAAATATTCATTTCTCATTCATACCTATAATTAGCTATGTACACAATAAATTCATTTGTTCGTAACCTACTTTTACACTAATGATCTTAAAATGGACTGGAGTAAAAATTAACAGTTGAAAAACCTCAAAAATTCTTCTTTATTGCATCATAAATGAAATATTAAAATGATTCTAACATCCATCATTTAATTTCTCATGCAATGAATCTTAATACTCAACTAAATTTTGAAAACGAATAACAAAAGTTAATTTATTTTCAATTCATAATATACAAGTATACATTCAGAGTATTTTTTTTTTAAAAAATGTTAAAAATAAAACCATTTAGCTGTTATTTTTTAGCCACAAATACAAGAAAAGGATCAATATTCAGTGATTTTGACTGTAGATATACGAAAAAATGCTTTTATTGTGATCGTTCACATGAAAATAATATAACTGGATACCAATCGTATGGTTTAAAATATTTCCCTTACATTAATAACTTATTCATCATTTCGAATCGTCGATTAAATTATGTACCATGGATTCCCACCGTTAATATGTAGCAGCCTTTCTTGATCATTTAACTCCACAGACATCGTAATTTAATAGTCAATAAGTTCACAAATCCAATTGAAGAGACTTCAAAATAATCGGTAAAAAGCAAGTTTTTTGAACATGGTTTTTCTTGCCAATTTCACACTTTGCGTAACATAATTTAAACATGAATAATAATAACTTAAATTTTAAAAGTAAAAGGGACCGTTGAGTCAAATTGAATTTATTCAATTTTTGGTTTTAATAATTTATTTTATTATTTGACGTTTATTAAATGTATCATTCAAAATAAATACGTGTAAAAAGTTTTAGCTCAATTAAGCATTACGTTAATCAATTAAGCTACATGCAATTAAAATTAGAGCAAACGATAAATTATGTTATTAAATTCAATATATTTGAGTTAAGGTAATTAAAATTAAAACAAAAACGATAAATTATTAAACGACGGATTTGGCGATTTGGAGAGAAACTTGGCGTAAAATTTAGTTCTTCAAATGATTAGCTTTAATCAATTAATTTTTATCAATTATAATTAAACTATCAAATTGTCATCCGAAGCAATCCTGATTAGAAAATTTCAGTTCATTTGAGCTCTTTAAAATGTGAGAAAAAAAGCTTTTAAAATTTTGAACCAGACGAAGTTACAACTGACCTAGACAAAGTTACAATGTGAGTTAAAGAAAACCATTAAAAGACAAAACATTTCATAAATTATCTCAGAATATGTAAGATCGCTCTCTCTCTCGCACGCGTCTTATTCCCTTAAATCCTTCAATTGAGTCTTAACTGCAACGCACTCGCAACAAACGAGATCCTTCTTAAATACAGCAGATTCGATTCAAAGGCAACATGGGGGGGTAAAAAGAGCAGATTCGACTCCTATTACCCTAACCAGGAGATACTTCTAACCAATTTAGCTACAAACGATTAAAAATAAAAATGCACTCCAATTTACTAGCATATATTCATCTGTCAATCTCATGTCTCCAATCTTATCCAATTCAATTCTATTTCGCTTATATATCAATTACCCTAATTCAATTCATTGTACTTCTAATCTTCATTTAATTTGCCTAATCGTGCTTCATTTCGTTGAAAAGGAATTGGAATTTTGTGCGATTCAAATTACAAAAAATCCCCAAGGTTAGTGAAGAAAAAAGCCACGAACGTCAAAAATAGAATTTTCAAAAAGAGTTCTTTCAAACAATATACTCAACACCTTTCATATCTTGAAACTATTTTTTACACCATCATTTAGAATTCAAAACTTAAAACGGATTTTACTGCATTGATAACATTAAATATTATTTAAAAAAAAATTGTTTTTCTACTTTTCGTTATATATATTTGCTTCAATAATAAAAACATTCGTTACTTACAGATATTTTTCATTTCATTCCTCAAGCAATCTCTATATAAACCCATTTATCACAGAAACCCCTCTTACATGAATCAAGAAAATTCTCGAATTCCTTCGGAAATAGCGAAAACAAAAATATAAACCCTTAACTCGAGTGCTATAAATATCAATCCCACATCGTTAAAATAACTTTTTTTCTGACATGTTTATTTGACACATAACTCAGATCGAAAAAAAAAAATTCGAACAGAATATATATCCCTCTCCTTTTCGAAACCTATTCCGATTGCTCAGAGTGAATTATTAATCGAAATCTCTTATCGGCGGAACTCGACTGACATTCATCATGGCGGACGTGATCGGGTTTCTGGAACGCGGCACCACAAAAGACCAAACGATTTCGATAAAACAGGCCTCGAGTCGAGTTGAGCGATCGCGATTCCTCACATCAACTTTCTCTTTCGAGTAAAGAAAGGGGACATATTACAGACACACAAAAAAAAGGCGTTTTGCTTTGTGGACGGAGAAAGGTCAGGAGAGTTAGACGGGCTTTGATGAATGTTAAACATGACGGGGTCGAAGTTCGAAATCAAATGAATCGATCGTGTGTTTTATATTTCATTGACTCATGGTGAACAGTTGGAAGAAAAAAATATTCTTGAAAATAACGAGTTATGGAATATCGAACATGACTGGGAACTAGATACATATTGATGCAGCGATTATAACACCACAGGTGATTGAAATAAATCATAGAAGTAATTATAAGGTCATTATTCTTTTGCAGTATCTTACTAACACACATTCATACATCACCAAAAATTCCAAAATGTGCAGTAGCGAGTGCATAAATGGGTTTCCCGAGTCCCATTAGACTCTGTTACAGGAAAAATCACGAAAAGGAGGCTTTAAAATCAAAAAAATGAAAATTAATAACCTTAAAAAGCAATTTATTGGATTCAAGACACCAAGAGAGGTGTTTTGTTCGGGTCAATGGCAATTAGGGGTCAATACCAAGTTACAAAAGACGGAAAATCGAAATGATTAATGATTATTTGTAGTGAATAATGGGAATTTGCTCGTTTCGGAGGTTAATTTGTAATGTACTCAATGGCATTTCAACTTCAGAAAGAGCGTGAAAGTCAATACGTTAAACGATAAATTGAAGTCAGCAGGTTATCATTTTTAAACAAAAATAAAATAGCTTGAAATTAATTTACGTACGTCAAAAAAGAATTTTCAGAAGACTCAGAAAACGTTACATTCTAATTTTAATTTATGTCAGTAAGTCAAATGTTTCTTATTTATATAAAAATTTAACAAGTGTTACTTTAAATTATTGAAAATATAAATGTGTGCGTGTATTGTATGAAATAGGAGTAATTGATTTTGTATGCTGTAATATTGAAAGAATCCTTTAACCCAAGAATTCCCAAGTAACACAGGTGTTTAATTTATTCATTGCAAGTAATAGTTTTCTATTAGAAGTAAAAAATATTCAAATAATACATATTTATTGCGGGAAACAAAATATGTGTTCAAATTCTTAATTTCTCATCACCATCTATTAGTATAAAATATATCTAATTTACAATTCCTTTTGTAGATTATAGCATTTACAAAATATAATTTGTAAATAGCTTACCTTCTTCAGATAAGTACGAGATATCACTCGCCCGAGGCTCCCTAGTGGTAGTTTTCCTTCCCCATAGAAAGTTTACTTTCTTTGGTGAACATATGAGGCCACTAGAGTATCCAGCTAGAAGGATCGCTAAACCTCTAGCGATCCTTCTTTATTTTCGACCTTCCTTCTTGTCAACTATTTTATATATTTTTCTATTTTTTCAAAATATGTATAATAGTTACACCTTTTTTCGTGGAATCTAGCCACTTTTTACTATAAAGCCATTACGCTTTTCGAAAGTTAAAATCTGGTCACCTTAGTCAAAAGAGCGATGTACTCTACTATAAATAACTGATAAATAGATAATTTCGTTGCGTGGATTAATCTTGTGTATCATTAGACTTTTAAAGCTAGCTATATTTAAATGGATCATGGCACAAGAATCAGATAGTAGTGGAAATCCGTTACAAACTTTCAAACACAATATCTAGCGCATTAAATATAGTTTAAATGTATTTTGATTTTTGACATCTAATTCAACTCTCTAAATGGGATTCCCCTTGACAAATTCCACTCGTTATCATTTTATATACTTTTGTGACAGTATGCAAGGATCAAATAAATCTTATTATTCTGAATTTTCATTTGATACTCGTTCAAAGAATTACCCTAATTTACATGAACAGTTTTGTTTTAGAATTCAACCGAATTATCAGTAATGGCTAAAGTCAATAAATTTTCAATCGCTAACTCTACCAGACATAAATACTGTTGGAGTTGATTGGTCAGAAACTGAAATCGGGATGGTGTTATTTTTGAATTTATAAAGAGAATTTTTAAAAAATATCATTTGCATTTAAAAGTATGTCGGACTAAATTTTCAATAAATCTTGTAATAAATCTGGTTTTTCTACAACAGAAATGTGTTCTTAACCTCTGACTCACACACACACACACACTTATGTTCTTCCGGAAAATATTTTCTGCATCCTTTAACGTTTTCTTTTCAATGCTTTTTCGGATCAGAAGTAATAACGGTTACACCTAAACTGACTACAGTAATAATATACTTCCGAAATTTCTGGACAAAACATTGCAATGTTTAAAAAAAGAAATCAAATTTGACCGCACGGGTATCCTTATTCATCTGAATAAAATTGCAATCGGCTGCAAATTAACATCACAATGCACGTGAATACTTAAAACTTCTTCTCGGCCTGTTTTATGACTTTTTACAATTGATTTGACGGACATTATCAAGTATAACTCGTTCAACCCAACTCGTCCGTCTGGATTGTTTAGAATACTTTTTCGTCTTGTTCCAACTTAAGTAAAATAAAAGTTATAAAAAAACCTACTAAAAATAATTTGAAAAATGACCTAACATCCAGAAAAATTGTTTTAAAAGCATTTTTAAGGAATCCTAAAAGTATTACACGCGAATGGCTTCATAAATTAGTCATAAATATTCAACATCAAATGAACGGCCCAATTTTCGTTACAAGTCATGTTGATTATAAAAAGGAAACTCTTTAAAATGATCATGTTATGCAGGAAGAAACCTTTTTTATTTAAATTTTATTCTTTTTTGCGGAGGATACTTAATATATTTTAATAAATTCTTTTACTTCAGAATTTTTCATATTGGACTGAGAAACGATACGATGAAATAGTTGAAGTATCCAAACTGTTGAGCAGACTATATAGGTGCGAGCAAATGTGAGGTGATATTTTAAGAATAATTACCTGATTCGAAATGAAATCTATTGGGTTCGGATCTAGTTTTTGCAATTTTACAATTTGCTTTTAAGATAAATATAAATCGCAATTATAATCTTTGATTCAGACACGACACCACCTTAATGAAACATTTTCATTCTGATCATTCTAAGACAGAACAAAATATGTTAAAGATCTATTGACAGATTATATATCGCGTCTCAATGGCTCAAACTGTTAATAATGAGACGTGGAGGTTACACTTTTGATTTGACTAAGGTGACCAGACGTCCCGCTTTTAGCGCGAGAGTCCCGATTTTTAACAATTTATCCGCGTCCCGCAGGGTTTTAAGAAAGTCCCGATTTTTAGAAAGAAAGCACGACGAGCAAAGGAACGGGTTGAGAACGGGAAGGGAATATAGGGTTTTCGGCTCCCATGTAACTATTTCTCCAGGAAATTAGCTTCATATTATTTTTGCAAATTTTATAATGTTAAATTTTAATAATAAAAATAATTGTTGAGAACTGATTATCAGGAACTGCTTATCAAAGTTCGCCTCGATCAGTTGCTAGAATACGACCACCAGTGTTCGAACTTAATGAACGGTGGCATTTTTCGACATTGGCAGCGACGAAAACATTTTATAGCTCTGTAAAATGATGAGAGAACACTTCTACAGATTTTATTCTTATGGCGACATGTTCCGCTAGCGATCTAGCATCGTTTGGATCATTGTAGTAAAGGAATTACATCTGATACAAAAATTGGAAACGGAGAGGAATCTTAGAGGGGAGAAAGGTCAGGGTATAAGGAGTTTGCTGGTCGTCCACGAAGTAACGCCATCGCATATTGAAATTTGTAACTGTCTCTCATAGGATACACATCGTGCTACATGCTAGTTAAACAAGTGGTGTCAATAAATAAGCTATTCAAATAATTTATGTTTGTAATTTTTTTTAAGTCCCAAAGGTAAGTATTTTTTAGGTACCAAATTTTTAATCAAGAACCTCTCCCCCCCCCCCGTCAATGGTGTCCCGCTTTTCGAATGTTAAAATCTGATCACATTAGACTTGACTTTCTTTATTTAAGCAAAATTATAAATTGATATTCTTTTCAATTAATGCACATATACAACATATGTAATTCCATAATTCAAACAATTAGCAGCTTATAATTTCACTTAATACAGAGAATCTAATCCAAACTAGTGATTAAATGTACTTTGGATTGAAAAAAACGCATATTCTCATACTCTGCAAAATGCTTATATTTTTTTTAGGGGCGTGACGAGAAATTTTTCGTAGAGGGGGAGGAGTTCTCTTCCTTCACTTCATATCTCATAATTAATTCAAATTCCATTGTTCATTTTTAAGGAGAAAAGAATATTTATGTGAAAAACTGGATTTCGAATAATATGATAATGCTGCAATATATGAATATATATTCAATATAAAAAAAATTTAAGTTTTAAAATTTCAGTATACAGTCCATCTACCCATTGCTACAGCACTGCTTTCTTCTATTTTCCGCAAATTTTTTCAATAGCCATGTATTTTTCTTTAAGATAAAATATAATAGAAGGATTTGAATACTGTGTGTTCTAACTTATCTTCATTTTGAAAATTGAGTTTACCGAAATGGATAAACATTTCAATTTTTTTTAATAAATGTACTAATTTTTTTATCCAGCTGACCCGGCCAACGTGAAAGATTGCGCGTATCTCTCAGATAAATTATACCGAAATGTGAATTTTTCAGAGTTTAAATAGGGAAACAATTTTTTTGTAATTAATTAAGAGCCTATAAGCACGCTTTATTTAGGCAAATGTTATGTAAATTTTAAGAGTATGCATTTATTTGAAATGGGAACGATGTAAAAGAAATTATAAAAATAATATAAAAAGACCAAAGAATCATTGAAATGACATGAAAATAAAATAACTTAAATTGCGGATAGTTTTATTGGACAGTTTATTATATTATTAATAAAAAGGTATACACGGAAGAGTAAAAAACTTGCTTTAAATTTATTTGTAAAAATGAATAAATTAGTCATCATAATTTCTAAGTCCCAGAGTTTCAATCTGAGTAAAAATGTGCTTGGAGTAAGATGAACAGACGTCCCGCTTTTAGAGGGAAAGTCCCGATTTTTAACAATTTATCCCACGGCCTGCGGGGTTTTAAGGAAATCCTGAATTTTGGAAAGAATGCACGACAAGCTAGGAAACGTCGGGAGAACAGGAATTGAATATACGGTTTTCGGCTTCCATGTAGCTATTTCACCAGGATATGAGCTTTATATTATTTTTGAAAATCTTATTTTGTTGAACTTTAATAACAAAAATAATTGTTGAGAACTGATTATCAGGAACTTCTTATCAAATCTCCACTTGATTAGTAGCTAGAATACGACCACCATTGCTTGGACTGAATAAACATTGGCATTTTTCGGCATTGGAAGCGACGAAAACATTTTGTAACTATAAAATGAAAAGAGAATGTCCCGCTTTGTACACATCCACAGATTTTATGGTTATGGCGACATGTTCCTCTAGCACCTAGTATCATTTTGGAACATTGTTGCAAGGGAATTACATCTTATACAAAACTTGGAAACGGAGGGGAATTTTAGAGAGGAGAAGGGTAAGGATGGAGGGAGTTTGTTGGTCGTCCACGAAGTAACGCTTTTGCATATTGAGTTTTGTAACTTTCTCTCATGCGATACACATCGTACTATGTGCTGGTGCCAGTTAAACAAGTGGTGTCAACAAATCAGCTATTCAGATGATTTAGGTAAGTAATTTATTTAGGTACCAAATTTTTAATCAAGAACCCCCCCCCCCGGTCAATAGTGTTCCGCTTTACGATCGTTAAAATTTGGTCACCTCAGCTTAGAGTGCTCCAAACACATTAATTTCTGTTAAATATCACAACTGAATCTCTTGGTTGTAACGTGTTCGCTCTTTTTGCAGAAATTAGGTCGTTTTCTTCTTGATATCGCTTCTTCCACTTCAATGCCTAATCTTCGTTTTGTTTTTATCAACTCGTTAATTTTTAGCTACTTTGCAGAGAGGTAGCCTCCCTTCTATCGACGCTTTCTTTCACGGGAGCATTTGCAATCTATCACAGTTATTTCTGTCTAAATAGTTTTTTTTTCGTTGCTTTTACACACAGTTTTGCTAACGCAACAAAAATTTACACAAACAGATATGCGTTTCTCCAAAATACACATGGTAGATATGCGAAGCCTTATGAACACCTGAAAAAATTCTAACGATGATTGAAAGCAGATCAAAGAACGCGAGTAGCATAAGCAGAGTGTGAGCTTTCATAGCGCCGTTTGTCGTAAAGGTATTAAACCGAATTCCACTCGAGTGTATCTAACCACAATATGGAATAAAAATGGGCTTTCAACGTGACTTTATCGAGACGATGATGTACGGTAGCGGCTAATAAGAAACGATTTGAATTCACTCCAAAAACTACAAGATAAACTTTGAGTTTATCGTCATTTTAATAATTCAATTAAGAAGGCTCGAGTGCTGTTATCTAATTTCGTTTGGCTGAGGGTGGCCTTTCATATATCAAATGTCAAATAAACGAAAAAGTTTTGGAAACGATTCAACGATTTTATTTCTATTAAATTACGATCCCCTTCCAACAGCCTTTCAGGAAAATTGATCTCGGCGTTACCTATGCTCATCTCATAAGTGTACTTTTACTTCAATTACTTTATAAACAAAACAAATGTCGGGAAAAGCAACGTACTGTTTTTTTTTCTTTAGATACTGATAAAAAAAAGTTTCAGTACTTCTTGAGAGTTTTTTTAAATCCATGTTGAACACAAGCGATTTTTCCATTCGTTTTTCTGAATGGTTTGAAACAGAATAAAACCAATACTAACGTCTCCTTCCCATCATATATGTGGAGTTTCGGATTAGGCATCCTTTAAGAGCGAAGAATAGGAAACAATTTAACTCCCTATATATTCTCTAATCAATAATTCAAATTTTCCGATAGAAAAATTTCACTATGTATTAAATTTAAGCACGTATTTTAAGGTATTTTTTTACACTTTTAAAGCATCATTTAAGTCAAAAAGTTCGATTTTCTAATTGTAATATCAGTTTAAAATTTAAACTTTTTTCTTTATACTAGTGTTTGAATTTTGTTTATACCTTGTTTAGAACTTAAATTACAGGGATTTCAATTTAACTCGGTAGCTAATTTTTAATTGCATTTGAAAGTTTATTTTTGATTTTTCTCAAAATGAGTTTTCTCGACTTCTTTACATATGGCAGAGTAGAAATCTCAAAAATTTATGAACCAAATTAATTTAAATTTTGCAAGAATCTTCCTTATATAGATTTTAAGAACCCCTACTACTTTCATGGTTGTAGAAATGATGTATTTTCAGTAACAAAAGTGTAAATCATGTAATGTTATAACTTTTTTTTTATTTTTCGTTGTTATTTGACTCGAAACACAGTAAAAATTGTAGTAATATGATTTTCATCGTTAAAGTAGTACCAGCCCCAAAAACTGTTATGCTGAATAAGACAGAATTTACAGAAAAATGATATTTTTGTTTATTCTTGAGTTATGAGCGTTATTCTGATAATCCATTTATGTACTATTTTCACCATGTTTTCCACTCCAAAAATTTTTTTTGAAATAAAAGCAGATTATTAAATGTGTTTTTCATAATTTTAGGTTAAATTTTAGCACTAAAAATATTTTGATAGGAAATATCAACGTATTTCAAAACGTTTTCTCCGAAGGTGTATGGATACTGCAAACAGCAATTTTTACCAATATTCTCTTATTTAAAAATAGAATTTTGTAGTTTGAGCTGAAAAGTCATTCTCCAAAACACTCTGGAAAATTCTGTTTTACAGTATATTTCATTGGTTCATCTATGGTGTTATTAGAACAAAAATGTTACAGACAACAGAATTTAAGCTTCCAGAACAACTTGTACCGATAAATCGCTACACGAAACTTTTTTAAGACTGAGAAAGTAGTGAAAAATACTGTCACTAGATATTTATAAATGAATTCAAATTTATTTATAGTAACGAAAATAGCTTTTATTACTTTTTAAGGAATGTATATTAGTAAGAAAAAAAATGAAATTCGAATCAAATTCGCATTTATTTTAAACCAGTTGTGACAATGCCTGGTGTTCCCCGAGAGTAGAAAGCTTTTTCCTGGTAAAAGATTATTATCATTATACACTCATAAAGTATTTATTTCAATAATTATTTCATTATGCATTTATTTATTACAAATATAATTTTCTATATTTATCATAAGTAATTGAGTTATAAACAATTATTAATAACTGAATGAAATATTGAATATAATAAAAAATAAGAAAACGAATGTGCAATTAAAACACTTAAAAGTGAACCTTAAATTACATTTATTTAAAAAAACAAAAATAAATAAAATCTCCAAATTTTGAGGGGAATGATTAATAAAGCGCCTGTCCAATTGTTTCACAAATTTAATGCTATAAAAATTATTGAACGGAAAGAGTGATTTAAGAAATAAAAGAAATAAATACAAAGTAAAGACATTTCACCACAATATAAAAGTTGTTTGGTTTCAAAACATACGAAAAAATAAACTAAGAAGACATATTTTACAGATCTCATGCCAAACATGGCACCCTCATAATTGTTTTAAATTCTTAGTAATTTGATTCTTTTTTTGAGTAATTTTTATATTCCCGATTACATATAAATTAAAATAAAGCGTCATTCGATAGATGAAAAAATTAGTTAACTTTTAATGTTAATTTCTTTTGAATTTAATAAAAAAATATACGAGAAATTTCTCATTATTATAATATATTTAATTAAGTTTATTAATAGTAAAACCAAGCTTGAGCAATAACATACACATTTTTTGCTTTATAAATTAAATTATTTCTACTTTTCACATACTAGATTATTTAAGTAGTATATGTGATTATTCTCAAACACTTTTGTCGAACTTTACCTTTAGAATGTGATTATAAGTCTAACCTAAGAGCTTTATTAGAAGACAAATTCATAAAAGATAAATTTATTGCGATTGTACATATAAAAGATGTTTTGGGAGGAAACATCTCATTGAAATTGTAGATAGGCAGTATGTTTATGATTTGTGGCCTTTTTCATATTTATTTATTGAACAGTGATGTCTCGCAGTGACCTCGACATAGAAGACTGTACCGCATGTGATGTACCACAGCAAAACACCGGATTAACATTAGGTTCTCGTAACATCAGGATCGTTCACCCTACGACACTTTTCCCAATAATCCGATGAAATCCTTCCAATCGGAGGGAGGGAATCTTTAAAACAACCAGTTAATCTCCTAATTAAATCCATTCTCAAACACTCCGCCACCTGCACCCTCACCAACGAAGACTCATTCGCTGATGAGGAGAGGGGCTATTTCAACACCGCGTGGGCGGAATTCGAACGATGAGGGTGGAAATGACGTCTCCCCCCCCTCTTCCCCCAAATCTCGGGGGAGACCTAAAGGAGTGAGGAGGGATGGAATAAGAAAACGAGAGGGGAAGGAAGATGAGACCGTTTGTCGGGTGCCACTGGGACTGAGGGGTGAGGAGTATTGATCCACGAGGGATGAAGGGATGCGGAAGAGCAAAAAAAGAAGAGGGATTGCTCCATCCCTTCTCTATTGGTGGCATTATGAAACATACGGACACAGAAAAAGAATCCTGGGGAGAATGGATGAGGAGGGATTATAATAAGGCGAAGTCAGAAAGGGAAATTTTTTTTTTTAAGGATTATTTTTTGGGTGTCCCATTTTACATTCCCCCGCGAAGTTCGTTTTAGTTTTGTTGTTCGTTTCCTGACGCGAAATATTTTGAACAAGAGCTCAGATGGATTGGAATGTTTTGAGCGCTTTTATTTAGGAAAGTTGTTCATTTTCTTTTGCGGTGTGTCATTTTCTAATACCTGACAAAAGTGGTTCGTAATTGAATTAAAACACACGTGACTTCAAGATGTGAAGTAAATTAGTCAGGACAAATAATTGGAGCCAAGTTGCTGTGGATTATGTCTCATGTAAACGAATGTGTTGATCCAATGTTGGATGCCGCGTTTTAGTCCAGCATCAAAATTTATTAATACTTTCATTACATGATAATATGAATGGAATAGAATTATTGATAAAGTTACATATCGTTAATCTAAATAATAATTCACTCAGAATAATATAGTGCTGAGTAACGATTTTATTCGTAATAATTTATCACACCAGCGTAAGACGAAAATTCTGGTGAAAAAAAATATTTTTAAATTATAAAATCAAACAGTTTTTCATTCTTTACGATAAAGATATTGTAACGAACAGTCGTCGTTATTAATAATAAGAACCACAGAGTAATAATAATCACAGTCAAATATCTTTAACTTGCGTATTAAAATTTAGAATAAACACTATCAAAATAATTTATTAATTTGGAGAGAGTTTGCTTAATCGCGTCCTTCATCAAATATTTTATTGAAGAATTCCATTCATCTTAAATAATTCAAACAATAGGCTTGATTCAACTATTTCCAGAACACTTCTGGTAACACAAACAGGATCTGAGTCATATCATCTTACATTTACTGGCACTTGTATAGCGTGCTCATCAATCTTTCTAATTACTCTATCTCCTTTTATCACTCTCTCTTACGTTTCCAATATCTCTTTTAATTCTTTCACCGCACTTTTTAAATAGTAAAGCACACTTCTCAAATTATTATGCTACATTAATAAGTAACGGTTTTTTCACTAGGCGAGGTTCTGAATTCAAATATCGTAGTAAAGGAGACCCAAAGGTTAGGGTAAAACAAAATCACTTCACAACTAAACTTAAATTAAACAAAACTAAATTGAGTTTTATTTAAAAATATTTAAAAAATTAAATGTAAACCCTTTGAATCGGAAGAGCAAAACTAATATATTTATTTCAGAATATAGGTTAAAATTTTTTATAAAAACTTGTTAATTAATTTGATTTCAACGAAAGTATTCTAAAAAAGAATCAATAACAGTTATCTCT
Source organism: Nephila pilipes (assembly GCA_019974015.1). NCBI lineage: Eukaryota > Metazoa > Arthropoda > Arachnida > Araneae > Nephilidae > Nephila > Nephila pilipes. The sequence goes on along the minus strand of BMAW01018629.1, from coordinate 143,513 downwards.
TTAAATATTAAACCAAAATAAACAGAAAAAATATGGAGTTTTTTTTAAATAACTTAAACTGTGTATTTGTGATATAAATTACAATATATTTTGTTTTGATTTTTTTTTTGTCCGATGGTAATTTTGCTTGTTTTACTCCCTCTGTCCCTTGATTATTCTCGTAGTAGCAGTTGATCAATTTAATTTCTCCCATAATAATAATAGTATAAGAAAATAAATATAGAACACAACATTTACCATCAAAACACTAGATTAAATTAAACAATAAATTAAAAATATTACTTCTAATTTTTATGTTGAGTGTTATTTAGTTTTTGCGTTTTTCAAAATTTACGTTACTGCATTAAAATACATAAACATTCCGTCAGGAAGGTCTTTTGACCAACAAAATTTCGAATGAATTTTCTTATCCTTTTTCTTGTTTTAAAAATGGTTTGATGGCGTTTGAAACTCGTTTCGTGGATTTTCCTTTTTTAAAAATTTGGAATGATATAAGATTTTAGAATTTCAATGGCGTGAGCTACTCTTATGGTGCCTCTTCTGCTTGGAGAAATATGTCTGTTTCTAGTTTTTGTCCAAAATCATTTCATTTTGCCCACGGTTTTCTTTTCTTTTCTTTTTCAAAGAATCAACATTAAAATTATAAACATTCACCTGGACAATTATTGTCAGAAGCACGTTTCCAAATTCTTGATATGGCCATTTTGTTGCACTTAAATTCCAACTGCGCTTAAATTCTTTAATAATTGCGCCTTTCTGGGACTATTCCATTTTTCTTTAAATGCTTCAGGAACTGAACAATTTCAAGTTGATTTTTTCTTAACTCTCTTTTTTTTTTCATCTTACTTTTACAATTAGTTGATATTCAACCGAAGTAAAACAACTCATTTCGATCAGAGGATGAAATTGGAAAAAATAGTTATGATTCTTACAATTAGGTTAACCTCAAAATTGGAAAGTGTGTCAAAACAGGTGACAGATGTCTTGAAACATTGATTTTGATTGGAGAATTCGCAATTTTGCGCAGCAACAAAACTTATAGCAGAATTCACCAATAACTCCAATTTAAATATTCACTTAATTAATAATTATGGAACAGAGGTAGTATAAATAAACCAAAACAATATTTAAGTATCCCATCATAGTCAAGCGTTGCTCGAGATAGAAAAAATGTAAAGCTTTTAAATAGAAAAAGAGATAATTTGCCAATAACTCCCATTTAAATATTCACTTGCTTAATAATTATGGGA
>BMAW01018629.1:110502-142253 GCA_019974015.1 Nephila pilipes | reverse complement strand
TGCCAATAACTCCCATTTAAATATTCACTTGCTTAATAATTATGGGACAGAGGTAGTAATAAATAAACCAAAACAATATTTTTAAGTATCGCATCATAATCAAGCGTTGCTCGAGATAGAAAAAAATGTAAAGCTTTTAATTTGAAAAAGAGATGTCTGGTTTTTAGACGTCACATAACAGCAATCTCAGGGAAAAGTGTCACATTAAAATAAAATCAATCGCACAGAAGTTACTTTTCAAAATGAAAATAAAATAAGGTAGAACTACTGTAATTTAACCACCATGCACGGAAGTCTGGTTTCAGTCACAGACAATGGATCTACATTTTTTTTTTTTTTTTTTACTTCACAAAAAATATTCAAAAAAAAAAAGTTAAATTTATTGAAAAAGTCGACTTAAAAATGAATTATTCTTGTTTAAAATGAGATGCCGGTTGCTTCTAAAGTGTTACCTTAACGACCTAAATTGGGAGTCCATTTCAATAGACTGCAGTATTCACCGCAATGTGGGACAATGTATCCAACACTCGATTACACACACAAACAAAATTAAAGGGAACTCGTTTATCTTCTTTCGTTACTTTCTATACGAAGAGTAGTTCGGTTCGCTTTGAACTCAGCTGTCTGTAAAACAGGTTTCCCAGTCGAGCTCGAGTTTCGACGGGAAAAACAACCTCACGGTATAATTAGATGAGAAAATAGGACGGATAGGATACTTCCCAAGTTTTAATTCGATTCGAAGTTTCCATATTGAAAAATTCACATCGAAAGAAAAATATTGTAGGACAATGAAAGATGAAAAGCCTATGTTTGAAGGAAGTATTCTCTTTTACATTTTTGTTTGTTTGTGGCATTTGGTGTTTAAAGTGGGTTAAAGTGAAAACGATTTATATCGCGAAAGTTGTTCCATAATTAATTTGCTAAAAAAAAAAAGAACAATCAAAGCAGCTTCAGAAATCTATCTTCTTCTGGAAAGAATTCTTTAAAAAAATTATTCCCTTATACTAAAAGGTTTATCAGATGTAGTATAAATCTAATACTCTAAAATTTGCAGAATGAAATTAGAAATGCGATGCAAAAACACATCGTGTCAGTAAATGTTTAAGTTATAATCATAAATTCATCACGGTATAAATGATGAATTTTTAATTAAGATACCTTTTTTCCAGTCGTTTCAAAATTCTACATCTTGACATAATTGTTGAAAAGTGCTGGATGAAAATTTATTTTGCTTATTATTTTATAATTAAAAATAACAGTTATTAGAACTTTTCTCTGCATAAAAAAATACACATCAAGCTGATGTTCATGACATAAAAATCAAATGACCTCCTTCAGTGATGTACCCGGGGGTGGGGTGCAGAGGAACTTGTGAACCTCTCGAGATTTTATCTGGAAGTTAAAATATTTCAGGATATTTCTTTTATTCTGATGTAACAGATGTTCTAAACTCTTTTTTAAAAAAAATTGACTTTTTCTTCTCTTGCTGAATTTTTTTTTATCAATAAAAGAAAATATTAATTTTATCTAAACCAATTCCTGAGGAAAGAGAAGAAAAATATTTGCTGTTTTCGAAATGTTCTTCTGGGTCATTGTTTAATGACGAAGAGAGGATGGTGCATCTCTAAAGAAAATGCCCCACCTCAAAAGTTTCCCAGGGAAAGAGTTACAGGAGGCGTTCTTTTCTTCCCGACAGTGATCAGCAGGTATTCGGAAATAACCCATCTCAGCATAACACTTCTTTACGGAATTGAATTGTCCACGAGCGGTAGTCTCGTCTGTCGTAAGCGAATTTTGTCAGGAAATCTGGGTTGATCTATTATCTTTTTCTCAAATTGTTACGTTCATAAATTAAAAATGAAAAATTTGCAAAATTCTTTTTCTTAATTTTTTGATTCGATAATGAGTAAGAGGAAGCAGCACAGTCGTATTTAAATTATTTTTACTCAGATGGAAAAATATTCCCAAACGTCAATTTGATGTAGCATCCTTGATCAGTTTTACAAAGCAGAAGAAGATTGATATAGCGTATTCAATTGTTTTTACCCAATAGTAATTCTAAACTAAGGAAATTGCTTCTTTCATGGCGATGACGATATGCACCCCACAAAATTACTCTCTGGGTTCGCCACTGACCTCTATAATACAATTCGGATGCTAAAACTCGGAATAAAGTTAAATCGTACTTCAAAGCTTGTTTTTGAAAGAGGCGCTCGTCTTTTCTTTCAACATACTTTTGGGACTTTATATGACGTTATTTGATTTGAGATACTCACCTTGTGAATGAACCAAGACTTGTGTAAATTAGTATTACTTCGTTGAAGTGCAGTGAATAAGAGCGATCAGATAGCGAAATTTGAAGTGTTTTAAAGCAACTGTGAGGTTAGAGGAATCGGTATTAGAGACAATTTATTTACATGAGCACATTTAATTCCTATATTTGATTTATTGATTGGTTATTAACATCGAACTCAGAAGGAATACTCCGGCTGTTGGGGACAAAGCCTTTAATTTTGAGCCTTGCTCAAGTGACGAGACTACCACCCTCTACAAACTTTCACATCACGCCAACGTGAAAACTTGGAATATCTCGACGGATTTGATGTGCATCATCCCTGCTTCATGGCGCGTTTATTTACAAATTATATTTCAATAACTGAGAACAAAATACTGGTATTACAGTCGGGCACCAATAACTGGTGGTTCGTTAACTCACAGTTTTACTATGGCTCTCTTTTTATGAGATTCAGTTAATCTTTTTCAAATGATGCTATGACTACCAGTTTCGTGTCAGTCATTAATTACTCTTATTTTCCGTCGATTTTATATATCATGGGATAAAAATATTATGGAGTTCCTTTTTAGCAGCAAACTTATAACTCCAAATGAGACAAGTTCAGATATTTGAGAAATAAATAAGTCAAATGGTGTTTGTCCACCCAGAAAAGACCGAAAAAAGAAACGCAAAGGTTGAGTACGAATCTTTTACGAAATAAGAACTGGCAAGTCCCTTGATCGCAAAGTGCAGACGGAGATTTTCATCACAAAAGAGAAAAGATAAAAATCCGAGATACGTTGAAACAAATAAAAGGTTGTCTTTGAAACGCAACCTTCGAAAAATTTTGGACGATTTTAGTATTTTTTTTTTATTTATCTTTTATGGATTTCAATGTTAAAATGGAAATGAATCATTATTTCTGGAGAAGTGAAATGTTCCAATTAGAATTTTTATTTTACTTTAGAAATTATTCTCAAGATCTCGTGGTCAGTGAGATTAGTAGTATGTTCAATCGTTTTTATTTCGCCAAATTTTAAGTATTATGTAGATTTCTCTCTTGTGTAAGTGATTTCCGTAATAATTAAAAATAACGAGAAAAGAATGTAAGCTTAAGAAGAAAACGTATATCGTTGTTGGAATTTATATTATGGATCAATTTATATTAATACTGTAACTCTTGTTTCATCAATTCGTGGTATTCTACGCGTATTTATTTCTCGAGCATTCATTTCACAGCATCTGAAAATAAATGTTTCATGTTCATTCCTATGCCTGAATCATGAAAAATTAAAAGTTCAAAATGAATATACAGTAAATAAAAACACAAAACTGCAAAAAAAATGTATGTCAAATAAATAATGGATCATCGTTCAGCGTTGGCATTTTCTCTATCCATTCAAAAAAATATCGTACATCAACAAAACAACTTGAACAAGACGACGCTTCATGCAGTACACGAGACTTCTTCCCAAACATTTTCCCGAGATTCGTGTTCCTTAAAAAAATGGTTGTCGTCTGATTTCCTGAAATAGAGAGAAGGAGAAGAGGAAACGACGACAAACGATTTCGCCGAGATTGATGGTCGTTCTTTGTAGGATTTCGCGGGGGGGTGCTCAGTTTGGAAGATGGAGGGATTGTCTAGGGAATTCCTGCACGATTTTTAGTCATGTGTGTGATTCCCGCTGTGGATGAGAATTTGTTGGAGGTATTCGAGGGTTTAAATTTCGAGACAGCTGAATGGGAAGAAAAACAGAGTCATTTTAGACAAGTTCTAACAGCGCTTGTAATTTTTTTTTAACATTTCGGAACCTTTTTACTTCTTGAAGCAACCTCTCGATTATTAACATACATTATATAGGTACAGTTTTTCGTCAAAGGGTCAAGATTTATTTTCGAATTACTTTGTAGTAAATATTTTCAATAAATATTTTATATGTGCGAAGATTTTTGACGGCCATCCTGCATAATTTGAATCTATTCCCAATGTTCCTTCTTATCAAACAGTCAATAAATATTTCGACTTCGATTGCAGATACGTAAGAATAAGATAAAATACTTTATCAATGAAGAAGAAATAAGGTTGCTCTCTCTCTCTCTCGAATCACACTTAACTTATAAATTCTAAATTAGGACCATCTAATAAAGTCTTAACTCATCAAATCCCTCGTTTTGTTTCATTAACTCCACACAAATAGCCAATTATCCGAATACTTTGACTGAGATTCGCTTCAATTCTTAACATTAATCGCGATGATTTAATATAGATTTCAATTATAACTCAGCCTGATGTTATAATCTATTTCCTTATATTTTCCTTTAAATTCTATTACATTTTCATCTCATTATCTCCAAATCAATTGCAGTCTTCATCTAATTTATCTAATCACATTTCATTTTGGTTGGAAATAAATTATATTTTTCTGTAATTCAAATTACTATGAAGTCCTCGAGGTTAGTGAAGAGAAAATCATGAATAGTCTAACGTTCCAATTTTTCGTTTAAATTCTCTATTGTTTGTTTCAAAAGTATTGCAAAAAGAATAGAAAGATATTAATCAAGTATATACTCTCAAACTTTGTTTCCTTACATTCCGGTTGACGTTTTAAAGAAGGAAATTATAGTAAATTATACAGTTCCAAAAATTAACATTAAATTTTCACGCAACAAAAAATAAACCTTCGGTTTAAAATTCTTATTTAGTTCACAAAATCTCCATTAAAAATTGACCATTCATACAATTCATTTTAAAAATAAAATTTTCGAGACTTTAATAATATATAATAATCGTACAAATTTCAACATCAATAAAACAAAATACGATCTGTATGATATTTAAAATGATATAATAATATCTATTTATAAAAAAGGCTTAGATATATGGATGTTTCAATCATAAATTCATTATAATCTATAATAAATTAGCTTTTTTATTTATATTGAATAATAATAATACCTGCTATTGAGAAAATAATGAGTACAATTTTATTTTCTAATATTTTCTCTCTCTTTTGTTTGAAATCTGTCCATTGTTCAGCTATCTTTTTTTAATTCTCGAGCTCAAAAGCAATAGTATTTCTCGATATTCATTGTTTTCAAATAACGATTTAATGCAAAATTTGTCATCAAATCGATACAAATGTCAACTGATTTTATTCCATATACATAACTAGACATATTCCGCTTTAAAATTTCCTAAAATAAAACTTATTTCAAACAACAATTACAAACGTAACACTAGTTACCCTCCTTTATTAACTGTGGTTTAAAATTAAAGGTGATTTCAATTTTGAAAACTTTTCCACAACAACAAATGAATTCATTTCATCAATAATATCTCTTAGCTCTTTCGATTACATATTTTCCTTCGTAACCACGCATTTGTAAGTAGTATTCAGAAGTTTAAAATGAAATGATTGTTTAATTCTGGAATTAAAATTACAAATCTTTTCCTTTTCGAAATTCATTCCGTTAATGGAGGGGACCGAAGAAGCTTAGTGGTCAAGAGCTAGAGGCCGGAATTGTTTCCTTACGGTCGTGGGTTCGAATCCTGATGCCATTAAAGAAACGTAGTGAAACGGGACTGACGCACGAAAAGTCTATCGAGGCTATAAGTCTTCCTATTCGCGTAGCGTGGAAGTTTGGAAAGGGAGGTTCAAAATTGCGAGTTGGCTTTCGTATTATTTCAAAGTGCGACGTTGATAAATACTCACTCACTTCGTTAATGGAGACAAAACACAACGGCTGTGTACCTTAGAATTTTTTACAAAATTACATTTATAATTCTTGTGCGTAAAATTATTCGAAACTTTCATCATAATTATTATTTCTAATAATGCAATATTTTGATGTTCCTTTTCTCACTTAAAAGTTATTGGTCTATTACTCCAAATTAAAATCCACGATAATTGTGCATTTAAGAAATATCTCAAAACTTAACCCTAACTTTTATTATAGACAAATTTGGTTAAATTGTTATTCATATTTTTATATCAAACATTTTAACTGCTTAAACACTTCCTACGGCTAGCATAAGACAAAACCATTGTATTATATTCGTAATCATAAACTCCATCAACATACTACCATACACTATTTCTGATTACTGTCAAATTTGAAAAAAGAACATAGATTCCCCAGTTATTCTAATTATAGTTATAATATTCTTTTCTAGTAACTTGAGGGAAAATATTTTAGAAACATGAACTCGAATTCTAATTAAAACTTAATATTAAAAATAAGAATATTTTTTTCATTTTAATTCACTTTTTTAAAAATAGATATTTGATTTGTTTTTTTTTAATTTGGCTAACTAACTATTTTTTATTTTTAATGAACTTTAACAGTCTTAATCAGTTTATAAACGTTAATTATATAATATTACTATACAGATCGAATTAACTGTACAGAAGTATTCATAAAATGATGTATGTAAAACAAATCTTACAACATAATTAAAACGTCCCTTACAAACAGAATTTTAAAAAGTAAAGTTCAAAAAAAAAAAAAAAAGTTCCAATACTTGCTCATACTAATAAAGTAATAAAACCACTACAGTCTCATTTATAAAAGACCTTATCTGACTAATAGACAAAACTTTAACTCATAAAATCCATTTTTAATTAAATTTGAGATGTTTGCTCTTATTTTTTATTACTTTAGTTATAACAATTTTATTTTCACCTATCAATTCGAGTTCTTCAATAAATCCTGTTCATTTCCCGACTTTGTTTTATGCAAATGAGTAAGAAATGAAGCGAACTAATTCACTTTGTGAGGTGATCTCTTATTTTTACAGCTTCATATATTACGTCCATTCTATTTCTTTTCGAAAGTGTCCATCAATTCCCGAAGTTTATGCAAAAGAGTACAAAATGAAGCGAATTGTTTCAAGTTTTAATACATAAAACTCTTCTCAGATATAAATGAGAAATTAATGAAGATACAAGATTAATTTTGACAATGATGGGAAAAAGACATCTTATTACATTTCCTTTCGTCGTAACCGATGCTGAATTTAAACTGAGATGCGTATTCATAACAGAATATTAGTGTCTACTTAATAATTTATCGTTTGCTATTATTTTAATATTTCATTTAATAATTGATTTTTATGGCAGAATCGTCTGTTTTTATTCTTTTTGTAGCTAACTTTGTCAACGTTTTGATATTTAAAAATATTTTGCTGGAGAAAATAAAAATACCTTTGAAATTCGAAGAAGGTAATATTCTTTTCTTGATAATCATTGCTTCCGTAGAGCCTGGGCTTCGGAAGTAAGCTTGCTTTACTTTAATTAATATTCATTTTGAATAATTCTACTTTTTCGAGAACTGAAGAGAAGAAAAAAAAATGTTTGTTCATGTTGAAATGAAATTAGCAAATCCGATTTCATTTTTTATTACTTCTATGCCTGATGATTTCAGCTTACCTGAGGTAGATGCTACGGTAATTCAGTTTGTTTAAATAAAATTCCGGTTCAATTTGGTAGTTCGAATTCTGGAATTTATTCAAGAAACAGTCGGACTCTACGAACTTTCTTCCAACAAATTCGTCTTACATAATCGACTTCTATTTGATGAGCCTGATATAATTTATTTCCAACACTCGCAAGTCGAAATAAATCACCAGCAAACTGAATAATTCAAGAGCCTCTACGATCTAAATTTTTATACTGTAAATGCAAAACATCTATCAAAAGTCGTTTTTTACCAACAAAATGGAACATTTCATCATCATTTCTCACGATACGTGGCATTATTTTTTTTTCTTCTTTCGCCAAGAACCGAAGCTGCGGGAAAAGATTTGTTTCACAGTTAAAGGGCACGCGGAATAGGTTTATAGGGCATTTTACTTTCATTAAAATGAAAGAAATCCACCACCTTTCTCGATGTGGAAATGTCCCCAGCTGGCGAAATGCCTTCCCTAAATCATCTCGAGTCGGCTGCTCCAGCATTGTTCCTCAAAACTGCTTTCACGCGCTTCGGCTTTCGAATAGAGATTTTTTTTAGGTGTTCTTTCTTTTTTTTCGCTGACACATTGTTCAGTACAGTGAGACACTGGTATGGCTTGGAAATTTTGCGCGCGCCAGAAGAACAAATGTATGTTTTTATTTCTTTTTTGTCTTCGGAGAAGCGAATCGATGAATGGGGAAATCGTTTGGTCAAGGTTTTTCGAGTGAGAATTAATGAACGTAAATGTGTATTCGAATGCCCATTCTTGATCGTAATCTACAGCGACAGAGGAAGCGCGGTGTTTCTGATTTTTGCGACTTGAATGAGGTTATACGATGAATGCGAGAGAATACGTTGTAACAATTCAAGGCTTTTTAAAATCAGTTATAAAATGGGAAAAAAAATCGCATTTTGCTTTGAGGAAGTTCAAAAATAAGAATGTTACTAAAACTAGCGCGTATAAAAATGAAACTAGTATTTTCAGAACTAACGATACTTCTTCCGTCTGTTATCAAAAAAATACTGCTACCTCTTAAAATTAAATACGCTTGAATCATTAAAACTAACTCCTCCATTAGTTGATATTCACATTTCTGAAAAAAATGACCGACCTATCCCTGTTTACCAACACTTTCAATTGCAATAGTAAATATTAATTACTTATGCAATACGCAGTGTTAATTTACCAGTAATTTATCCATTATTATTTGACTAATTAAGTTCAATCTGTATCTATATAGGTATAACACCTAAACTCTTAGCTTTAATATTCCGTCAAATTCATTTTAACTTCATACTTTTAAATACAAATAGTTTCTCCAGCTTTAAATACCGTCATACAATATAATTACGTCTAATATCCATATTGTTAATCATGAGTTGAAGACTTTCTTCAATGTTTAACACTTTTTGACTTAAAGTATATTCTGAAATGGTAGAAAACGTAGCACAGTTTAAAAAAATTTTAACTTGTATAGACCGCTCTTCATTATTTAACTCTAAAGATAGTTAAAAGTTCAATTAAATAGCCAATAAGATCACAAATCCAAATGAAGAACTATCAGAAAAAGGAACAGTTTAATTATCTTCACAGAAATGTAAAGTCGCTCTCATTCATGTCCCCCTTTACTCACTTTAATCCTAGCTTAAGGTTAAACAATAGTCCTCGTTTACTAACTCCCTCGCACCGAGTGCCACGCTTCTAGAATACAGTTGATTTGACTCCTATAACTCTAACCATGAGTGGCTTCCAACCAATTTTACAGCAAACGATTAATTACTATCATTCACTGCAATAACCTTACAAAAATCTGTTTGTCGTTATCATCTGTGACTCCCCTATTCTTCCATTCAATTATATTTCACTTATATATCATTATCCCTGATTCATTCCATTGTTCTTCTTATCTTCATCTAGTTTGCCTAATCAAGTTTCATTTGGTTGGCAAGAAGTTGGATGCTTTATTCATTCAAGTTATAAAAAATCTTCAAGATAAATGAAGAGAAAGCTGCGATTCGCCAATGTTACAAACTGAATAGCTTAAATTGTACAAAACTCGTACTGAAACTTCAAACTGGATTAATAAATCATTCAACTGACTATGAAGTTAGAGTTGTTTAAAACACTCAGGCATGTTGGATCAAAGAATCAAGGTGTTGCTGGGATACATATTATTTTCTGAGACTTCTCCCTCTAATATTACCACATATTTATATAGATATTCTCCTTTTTTTCCCGAAAAGCATGATTAAACCAATAAAAATAGTTATGTATTAATTTCGAATGATATTTATACACTTTATTTTACTATACATTGATTTAGATAATATATTTCAAATATTCATTTATGTAATATGCAAATGCAAACAGAATGTTCTATATGATCACAAGTTTCTTCCAGTTCCCCCGAGTGGTTTCCTTACAGAAATTCTATTCTAATAAAATATTCGCAAGGTTTTGAAACACTTCCAGTTGTATGTGGAATAGAATGTCATACTAAATCGTATTGCTTCTAGGAAAATTAAGATTTTAACTTTAAATCGGATTTGAAAATATAAAACCCCAGCATAAATTAAGCTTAAGGATTAAAAATACGTAATATAACTCAAACTACATATTTGTATAAAAGATAACAAACGGAATTGTAATGTGTATTTTATGTATAACATTTGAATTTAAAAACGCTTATATTTCTGGAGAAAGCATTTTTATAAAATTATACGAATTTGTTTCTTTCAAAATTCTTAATCATGCACGATACTCAAAAATAAGAAATGTATCCATCTATAGTCCAAAGCTGGTTTAGCAATAAAAAAAATTTTTTAAGTGTATTCGATATTAGATACTTCAGTTCTCAATAAAACTATGTATTTTAATCTTTAATTAGTGATTAAGGAATTTTTGCTCCCTAAAAGAAAGGCTAAATATAATAATCATCGGAAATTTAATATCAAAAACATAAAATAAAACAGTTCTATGCGCCATTTTGCAAAGAACAGATTTAACCACCCAAGGTACACTTTTTTATAAGTATTATTCAATTACTCAATTAAATAAAAGAATTAAAGTAAACGAAGAAATATCGTGAAATGGACTATAGTAAACTTTTCCGATATTAAAATTGAAGCAAAAGATAATTTATTAAATTAATTATTATATCACGTGCATGTAATTAAAATTAAAGCAAATGATAAATTATTAAATTGAATATATTTAAGCTATAAAATTCCCTTAAATATAGTAAAAAGGTTTTAATAAAATTCATTTAAAAACAATAAAAATTTATAATGTAATGTATTCAAATATAATTTTAAAAATTTTAATGAAATTCATTGAAATAAAATTTTTAAATAAAATTTATTCAAATGTAATAAAACTTGTTACATAGGATTCCATTTTGTTGTACAAAATGAAAGTTAAAATATTAAAAACACTGAAAGACATTTGAAAGACTAATTTAATTACTGACTTCTAGAGCACAAAAAAAATAAAAAATTTCAATAAAAATGCTTCCTCAAAACGTAAAAACACCTATTATTTCCATCGCGTCCAAAACATATCTTGACAATCTAATTCATGGAATAATTCAGTTACTACACAATTATTATACACTCCCAGCTTGTCACGCACCCTTCCGGCACTTTTTAGAAACATTCGTAACTTTCCATTTGTGGGTTGGGGGTTGCAAAATTTTTATTTTTATTTATTTCTTCTATTTCTGTGAAATTTTTACTAATAAAATTTTTTATCAATTTTTTGCAATTATTTTCATTTAAGCATTTTTATTTAATTTTTATTTAAATTGTTACTATTTTATTATTTATGTTTTATTTTTCACTTTTTTATCTTATTTATTTATTTTTGGTATTCATAAAATTTGTATATGTAAAAAGAGCTAAATATTTGTACAGGCATTGTATATATACAACTATCGGTCTGAAAGTGCGGGTAAAACTCGTTGTTGCCTTAACACAAGGTGACCAGATTTTAACAATCCTAAAGCGGGACACCATTGACCGGGGGATTTTTGATTAAAAATTTGGTACCTAAATAAATTACTTACCTAAATCATCTGTTTTGTTTAGTTTTTATTAACGTCGCACTAGAAGCAACACGAGGGCTATTGGCGACGGACCTCGTAATGTTGAACTAAGGTCAAGTGACGAGGACGACACCTGAGCTGGCACCCCCCCTCCTAACATCCACACCACACCTAGGAGGGACTTTGGGCCCCGACAGATTTAACGTGCATCAGACCCGGCTACACAGCGGGTCTTTGGCGGCCAAGGATCGAACCCGCGACTGAACGAAAACCGCCGGCCACGAATCCGGAACCTTGACCACTAGGCTACCACAGCCCCTAAATCACCTGAATAGCTTATTTGTTGACACCACTTGTTTAACTAGCACTAACACTCAGTACGATGTGTATCATATGAGAGACAGTTACAATACTCAATATGCGAAGACTTAACTTCGTGAACGACCAACATACTTCTTACACCCTGACCCTTCTCCTCTCTAAAATTTCCCACCATTTCCAATTTTTGTATAAGATGTAATTCCTTTGCCACAATGTTCCAAATGATGCTATATTGCTAGCGGAACATGTCGCCAAAAGATTAAAATCTATGGAAGTGTACGAAGTGTTTTCTCTTCATTTTACAGCTACAAAATGTTTTTGTCGCTGCCAATACCGAAAAATGCCACTGTTCATTAAGTCCAAACAATAGTGGTCGTATTCTACCTACTGATCAAGGTGAACATTGATTAGCAGTTTCTGATAATCAGTGCTCAACAATTACTTTTATTATTCAAGTATAACATTATAAAATTCATATCCTGGCGAAATAGCTACCAGAAAGCCAAAACCGTTTTTTCCCTTCCTATTCTCCCGCCGTTCCCTAGCTTGTCGTGCATTCTTTCTAAAAATCGGGACTACCTTAAAAACCCCTCGGGACGCGAGATAAATTGATAAAAATCGGTACGTCTAGGCACCTTACCTTAACACAAAATTTGGTTCCGAAGTGAAATAGGTCTTAAATTCGTGGGATTTTGAAGACGGCCAGCAATTTTTGAAGCACTTTCATGATTAATGTTAGTCATAATTCTAATATTCACACATGATTTATTTATACGGTATGGAAATAACGAAACTAATGAGCCAAGCATAAATTTTTAACTTCACCTAGTCTGGCATTATAAATAAAACATGTTTGATATGTGAAAATGGATAAGGACCTCACAGTAATAGACATAACATTTATAAAATACTTCCTCATTATATAGTACGTTTCCATTCGTATTCCAAATTTTAAGGACTTTAGAAATAGAACTGTTACTTATTTTCACGCACGTATAGACTATCATTGAATAAAATCTTTTGCACGTTAAACCACGTGTCCCAAATAATATTCAATACAAGATTCGATCAAAAGCACCGATGCATACTGTAGCTCAGGCTTGGTCAACCCGTGGCCTGGCGGTGTCAATCTGAGGTCTGCGAAGTCTGAGTCATCCGAACAAAAATTTAAACTTTTATTGAGATAAAAACAAAAGTACCAAATGATATTCCATAATGAGACGTTCTTACCATATTCTATTATTATGGGAATATCTCAGTACATTGACTCAACTACCATTGCAATTTTTCTGCCAAGTTCTTGTTCAGAGATAATTACAAAGTTGAGCTCATTTTAAACGCGCGTGGACTGTCTTGAATGAGTGGGTGATACACAATGTATACCAGAAAACTTACTAATGAGCCCGGGTATGCATTATTAGAAGCCGGGACTCGCAAATCTTTGAGTTTCCATTTTATCTCAACTGGTCTCATATCTATCTTAGTTTCACTTTACAGGTGTAATAAAATACAGATAATATATAGGGAGCGCAACGTGCAGAAAAAGTTACATTTTGCCAAAACTGTGAAAAATACGTTTTGTTAATTCAATACGATATATATATACATGCATAAGCATAATATATTCAATTCTTAAAAGACTGCTTCAAAAATATATTTGTCCAGTAGTAAATTTGAAAGATAAAAAGAATTCTCATAATTTGACTCAGTATTGCTTTGAAATCATTGGGTGGAAACAATATGAAATCAAACTTATCGATATTTTAATCTGTAATGGAAATACTTCTCTTCGACTTCTATCACTGTCCCTATTAAAAAAAAGAATGCGTATCCAAAGGAAAATGACTTTAAAAACATTTAATTTACTCAAAACTAAATCAAATAAATTTTTATCTAAACCATCTCTAAATACTACGTTTTAATTTCTTATCGTATAATTCTTTTAAATGCTCTGATATATCACCTTTCATATTACATCATAAAATAGGAAACGTATGAAGAATTATTAAAATTATTCACACTTTTGAGTATATAAATGGATATAATTTACTACGGTCATTCACTCTTTTTTGAAATCAGTTCGAATTATTTTATATTTACAATAGACATTTTATTAAATAATTCGGCACCCTAAGAAAAACAAACTGATAATAACAAACTTTAAAGCGAACCAATTATATTTTGTCAACTACTTCCAAAATAAATTTTAAATCCTTGCGTTTCAAAATATTCTATTAAGTATTTGAGATGGCTCGATGGTCAACTGCCCAATTTACCATCATTATCTTAGCAATTTATTTTTTTGTAATATGAGAAGATGCCTTACGCTTAATACTTCTATCTGAATCATTTCCAACGAGTATACGACTTCGGCAATATCCACTTTAAGCCAACAGTAATGATTATTGCTGTCGGTAAATCTACTGAGAATTTAATGGAAATCATTTTTCTGGCAGTAAAGATTTCTTAAGTTGTTAGAGGCTTTCATTTCTCGTGGCCTTTGTAAACTAACTAATATATTACTTTTTTGTATTATTTTTCATTCATACATCTTAATTCGAGTTTATATTTTTCATGATTCGAATCTCATCAGTGAAAAACGGTACTTCGACTAAAATCTCTATTTCGCATTCATGACTTCGTTTCAACATAATACCCAACAAATACACTAAGACATTCAGAAGCGACGGCGCCAACCCAACGGTTAATGTATCGATTTTCATGTTCAAGTCGAGTCATGGAATTGTGTCATAATTCTACTAAAGACCATCATGTGGAATACAGATAACTATAAAGCTGGCGTTTATATAATTGGACCTCACGTTATATCGTGTTAAAGTTAGAAGAATGAGGAACCAGCTAAGATTTCCCACACACATTCTCGTTATCTGACTTGTGTGTGTGTGTGTGTGTGTGTGTGTGTGTGTGTGTGTGTGTGTGTGTGTGTGTGTGGATTCGAAATTACGAACTCCATTACCAATAGCCCCATGTAGAATGAAGGTGATGTCAATTCAGCCAATTAGCTTCCACACTACTTAAGATTTATTTATATTTTTTATTTATTTACTTGAGTACATATAAGGCTACGAGGGTAAGCCAGTAAGTAGGTTACAAAAACCAATAAAAAAAAAGGGGGAAACAAATTTTATTTGAAAATCATGTTTACTTTTCTACATAATCTCACCATACATACAACTCTGTATGAGATTTTCAATACCAGCCACGGCTAACTTCGCCTTATGTCAACAAACCCGATCAAACACATTCCCTGGTAAAAAATTGCACCAATTTTTATATAATTTTGCTGCGTTGTTATACATGCATCCATGTATGGTGCAGTATTCTTAAAATTTAAGAACAAAGCAAAAATATGCCATTTTTCACATGAATACGTGAAGTTTGAAGACATTTTACAACAGAAAAAAAAATGATTGAAATAGCAGTAAGTCGTATTATAAAATACGCTATCCTCTAAAGGATAGCGAAGTCAAAATAAAATTAATATTCCAGCATTTTTTATCGGGAAAAAGTGTTCCAATTTCGGGTCCTACACATTAACATTACGCGAAGACAGCTTTTAAGCCTTTGGGCAGCTGTGTGGGCCAATTACATAGCTCACGTTCACCATCTGCATCAGTCGCAGCATGGTTGCTATCCAGACGCAAATTAAGCGGACCGAGTCAGTGATATTCGTTTGGAGATAAGTCTAGGTTGTAAGTTAGATGTTGAAGAAGTTGCCACAGAAATATTTCAATGTTCTCCAGGATAAATCGAGGTGTGTAAGCCTTGGCATTAGCATGATGGAACAAGATTCCTAGAGTCAACAAGTCTGGACATTTCATTTGCATTGCATGCCGAAGCTTCGACAGAATATTACCAAACGAGATAACGGTCGCAGTTTCATCCCGTTGCAGGAAATGACCGAACAAAACTCCTCGAGATCTCCCAGACACCAGGCTGTGGCACCTCCGTGAAATTGAGTATAGAATATGAAGAAGGATACTTCTATATCATTTTGATTTGGGTTGATAGTGATTAATCTATGTTTCATCCACAACAAGCCATCCCAGCCACCGCCATCTCAGGTGTCGTCCACGTCACTTGACCGAGGTTCAAAATTACGAGGTCTGTCACTAATAGCCCTCGTGTTGCTTCTAGTGCGATGTTAATAAAACTAAACTTAACTAAATCTGAGTCCTCCTGTTGGTGTAGAGTAGAAATTTGTTAAGAGAAGGAAGTAATGGTGAATTTTAATGGCATAAAACTAAATACAGTTATTTAGATCCAAAATAAAGTGTAACCATCAGGGGAGGGAATGGAAAAAGGAGAAAAAAATTTGACGAGGAGGAGAATCGAAAATAGAGGAATATAGCTAGTTATCCCGGGATCTCCTGAGGTCAAATTCAATGCGGAAGTGCCAGCTCTGTAGCCCTCCTCGTCACTTGACCAAGGTTCAAAATTACGAGATACGTTGTCCTTGTGTTGCTTTACATTGCGACGTTAATAATAAACAATAACATTACTCTTTAAGCAGATTTTACAATTAGCAAATTACAAATTTTTTACAGCAAAATTCCAAATTTGGGAAATCCCTCACAACAACGAATTTAAAAGAATTTTAAAGTGCGCGAAATACCTTACTGAGATTTTTGCATTTGAGTGTGGATGTCGCATTAGATTTGTCGGAAGAAATTTATTAGAGTTTGAAATCAATATTGGTGTCGAGGAACTTAAAGACTTCATATCTGAAAACAGTAGGAGAGAGATTAAATTTTTTAAACAAACTCCTTATATTAAAAGTGGGCCGCGGTAGCCTAGTGGTCATGGTTTCGGATTTGTGGCAGGCGTTTTTCGTTCAGTCGTGGCTTCGATCCTTGGCCGCAAAGACCCTCCGTGTAGCTGGGGCTGATGCACGTTAAATCTGTCGGGGCCCATTGTCTTCCCGTTGGCGTGGTGTGGAAGTCAGGAGAGAGGGGTGCCAGCTCAGGTGTCGTCCCTATCACTTGACCGAGGTTCGAAATTACGAGGTCCGTCGCCAATAGCCCTCGTGTTGCTTCTAGTGTGACGTTAAAAAAACTAAATAAAACTAAAAATGCATTGAAAGTGCATAAAAATTAAGGAGAGAACTCCACAAGTGCTCAGTACCATACAAAAAAATTTATAAAGATATCTAAGTTAATAGAAGGCAATCTAGAAAAAAAGAGATTTTTAGAAAGTTGAAGAAAGTTCACAGAGGATGAAAACATCCTTAGTATTCCGAAAACGCCTTCGTTTGATGAACAGATGAAAAAAAAAACACATTGACTTATACACACGTATCTATACGTAAAACGTGTGTGTGATGAAAATGACTGATATTAATAAATTATTCTTAAGTATAAAAATATAATAGACTATTTTTCTCATTTTTGGAACCTCACCCCTCTTTTGTGTTGGTTCTTTGTTTCGTATATCACGGATTTAAACAGACGATATATTCCAAAACCTAACAACCGAGCGATACTGGGGTTAAGAATATAATGATGCAATGCAATTGTAACAATGAATTACAATACGCACATAGTACAAATTTTAAAATCATTTATTTAATTAATAGTACTGCATTTATTATTAATTATTAGCTTTAACACCGAATTTTTCCTATCTTTTTTAAAACAATTAAACATGTGATGAGGATATTTAAAATCATTCCGTATGGAAAAAAATATTTACATTGTTTTTTTTTCTTTCTTAAAACCCTCTCAAAGCTAAATTATTTATTATTAAATAACGCTAATGATATATAGTACAAAGATTTCGATGAGAAATGCAAATTTAAACATTTAGAACCATCCTTTCGAATTGGTTTACTATGCTCATCAATATAAGATTAAAAATTCGAAATAAATACATATTTTAAATTAACGTCGAATTAGGGCAACACGAAGGTTATTGACGATGGACTTCGGACAAATTTTAATCTCGATAACAACCAAAGACGACAAAACGCATTCATTTTCCTTATTTCCACACCACACGTGGTACAAATATTTTTTAAGGACCACAAAATTCTGGTTATATATATTGCAAATTAGTGATCTATATCTTAGTTCACTTCTTACCAATAAGTGAAAAAATTGGAGATATCTCAAACTGCATTCATTTAACCTCGTATGGAAACAAGGGAAAATGTAGATGGTGTTACGAACTCAAATGTCGTCCTCGACTGTAGATCAAAATTGCGAGAAGGCCACGTGAACTTACAGTGAAATGTGATCTTTTCGTAAAATAATGTTCAAATTTAATTATATATTCGAGTCGACAGTTTTTCATAGTTGTAGTTGGCTGCGGAGTGGTCATCTTTGTGCATTTCTTATGAAACGTAAATTAAATAAAATCTAATCAATAATCCGATAAAATTATAAAAAAATAAAGTTGTGTATTTCTGGAATCGAAAAATAACTTCATCGGTTCAAATATCGATAAAAATTATTACTTTCTTAAGGAAATAAAGAACTATTTCCATACATTAATATAATCACTATCTAAACATGAAATTTTGAGTTTATTATAAAAAAACATTCGTTTTACTGTTTCTAATACATGAATGAAAATAAAATTTGAATAGGTGAGAAAAAGCCCAAAACATTGTCGAATATAATATTGTTAATTAAATTCAACAAAATAATCACTGTACTATGAATATATGTATTATTCCATATTATAATCTTAAATCATGTCTATAGTTACTAAAAAGCACCTTTCAACAAAAATGTAGCAATGTTCCATCGAATGAATGTATCGTAAAAAAATAAAATGCGGAAATACAATGAGATTGTAAATCAATTGTGCTAGCAATGCAGCTTTACTTGTGTTTTACGTACCGTCCGTGTTCGTACGTTAGCGAAGTATATTCACTACGACAATTTGAAATTTGAATGAATTTTTTTTCCTGATATTCATAAAAACTTATTAAGATACACAAATTATACTATATTTACAAAATTTATAATTAATAGTTACAATGAATAATCAAAAAATGAATTAATTTTTCCTCAAAAGAATTTGGGGATTATTTTGCGATGGTAAAAACTTATAAGAAAAAAATTGCTTCTCAAAAATAAATGATTTCTTATAATCGTACTTATTTGAATTACAACACAACTTTTATTAAATAAAAACTGATACAAAAAATTTCACAATAATTATTGATTTGTATAAAATTCTAATTTTGATAACGTTCGCAATATGATGATTCAAATATTTAAAAAAAAAAACGTTTTACATGAAAGCATTAAGATGTAGAATGTAATAAGAAAATATAAAGATATTTTTTTAAAAAAAATAGCTTTGGAGAATGTAGAATTATTCTTATGGTAATAATGGAACTTCGTAAATGCACTTGTCCATAAAAATTTGATTCTGGAATTTCCATTATCACCGTAATTAATAGCTACAAATATACTGATTGAACTACAGTTAGGATTAGAAAGCAAATGAAATAACGTAATATGATATACAAAACCTTATAATAGGAAAACATTACAAAAATATTTTTGCACATTATATACCATGGGTGGAAAATTCGAAAAGGAAACCGTTGTTTAAAAACTGCACAGGATCCATATATCCTATGATGTTGGTACATGATACATTTTAAATAGCATTTTATTTTCGTTTACATTAAAAAAGAATGACACAATTTTAAAATAATAAATCCCAATGATAACTTTGAAAGCTCCTGCAAAGATACGAGTACAATTCCAAGAAATGAATATAACAATTTGCACATGAATACAAACAAAATAAAGAATTAGGTACGTCTTGAACCATATTTGCATTACGTTCCTGATTTGAATTTAATTTTAATGCAAAAAATATTGTTACCTAAAAGCACTTTAAAATAATAAGATAAAAATTTGCTTATTTACATTCGATAAAGAAAGATGATTGTCTGTACAGCAATCAAATATATCATTGTCACGACACTTCCCAAGCATCAAGGTGAGAAACTCTATTGACATTCTTAAATTTCTAATTTTTCTAAAATATAAAATATTAGATTTCTTGGTTTGTTTTATTTATTTCCAAACTTTTTTTTTTATCGTTAACACAGAAATAATTCACAACTCAAGTATACAATTGCTACTATTCAAACGGATTCATTCTACGCTACTTTTTATATCATAAAACAATTATTTTCTCTTAATTAAAGAGAAATTTAGGGCGCTATTGGTTCAAGAAGCACATCAACTGAACAGAGTATTGGTTTGTAAAACATGGAAATGTCTTTAACACTTGCTTGAATATCCAAACCCCACCTTTAGAATTTATATAGTTAATTAATCCGCGGACCGGAATTTATTTCCGAGCCGTGGTTTACCGATCCTGCTCTTCAAAATCCAATGGAGAATTGGGACTCGAACATATAATCCAATAACCTCTAAATCGTGAGTCTATTTTAAAAAAATTATCCAAATAAAATTAACATTAAGTCCAATTAATTAAAGTACTTACCCAATCTTCCAACAGCATATCCTTTGGGGGGTCGAAGCACTCTGCGCGCCCACGCCGACCGGACCACTTCCAAGGCGAACTCGGTGCCCGAAATGAGGAGCGTGCAGGGCACGAGACAGCCCCTGTACTCCAGGCTGGCCACACTCCTGGTCAAGCACGCATTCCAGAAGCACATAGAATTCTGCTGCAGAAAATCCGCAAAAATCGAGTGTCCGTCCTCCTGTTTGCCTGCATCTGTGTGAATTTTCTGCAGGACCAGGGCGATACAGTTCCGACTGATAAGCACGTGCTTCTGTTTGGAATCCGCCAAATGCTGTTTCGAACTCATGGAAGCACAAGTATCATGTCGTTTCTATAGAATAAAAAAAAAATTTAAAAGAACACTTTTCGTTCCAAACAATCACCGACCGCATCGAATGAAACTTCCCGCCATGTGAATATCCATTCCGAGGAGGAGAATTGACAGAGTCGACTGCTGCGAACACTTTTTCCTGTTTTGTTCTGTTCGCTTTCGTGTGTTTCGGTTTCGCTCTTCGATTGGCGATCTTGGCGATGGCTGGTAGCGACGAAGGCGATTTTGGAAGAGATGTGGTACGGACATGACAGCCTTGCTGGATTTTACTGTGGCATTAAAACACTTCTCAATCAGCCGCGATTACGAAGTAAATCCTCACTTTATTGCCTGCACCGATGATAGATGGCTGCCGGGTCTTTGTTCTGAGTTTTGAATAAGGCTTAAGATATATAATAATAATTAATCCGTTGTGCTCTATCAAATGTCAGAGGCAAGAAGAAACAAAATGAAACTGTGTTAATATTATCTTGATGTGTAGCTCATTTATTATCTAATATCTAAATGGCCAATCAAATATAACGTTCTCATTGAGAGATAGAAAAAATGAATGCATAATTCGTTCTTTCTTAGCTGTCGGTTTCGGCATAATTTATTAAACAAATTTTTCGTGATTTCATTTTGCTTTTATTACACGACGAAAGCAAATTTCGTTGCAATAGCCCACGATTCTGCAAAGAAATGTATAATTAACGAAAGCACGAATATTTTCCAAGTTAGAAAACTAAAAAGTATTATTTCATCTTTGTTCACACGAAATAGGAACAATAAAAATTAGTTTAACAAGATTCGTTTCTTCACAGTTTCGAAACTAAAATCGTGAATTCGAACATCACGATTATAAACTAGAATAATGTATTCATTTAATAAACAAACTGCAGTTATAACTAATGACTTATGGTCATGTAATTACTTGAAAGAGCAACTCAGACCTTTTTGACTAATGAATTGTAATATTTCCCAGTGCAAAATAATTTTTTTTCCCCAAGAAAGTCGTCTGAAATAAAAAAAATTATTTTAACAAACAGTTTTTTCCAATCTCTACAACTGTGCAAATGAATTCTGTGAAATTAATTTTTCATCATATCAAAAACTTTTTCCTGCACAAATAAAGTAGATTCAAATGAAAAAGATAAAAACTGTCTGAAAAATATAATTATCTGAAAAATATTTTTCCCAACTAATTAATTACCTATAACTTTGTAGGTATATTGTATTGTACTCTCTGCAACATTTGCTACAATATTTTTCTGTGAAATTATATTTTCCTTACATCAAATAATTTCTACCTAAACAAGTAGATTCAATTTGTAAGAGTGAAAATCAATGCAATATTTAAACAAGTATTTCAACAAACATTCTATTATTCTATTGACCTTTTTCTCCTTAATCGATAACTTCTCTACTAAGTCGCATTTGATATTACACTTTGAAAGTATATTTTCATAATGTCAAATAATTTCTGTCAAAACAGGCAGATTCAATTTGAAAGAAGGAAAATTGATTGAAACATTTGGTTAAATATTTTAACAAACATTCTTTTTTTTCCCCTACTGATAAATTTTCTTTAAAAATTTGTGTATGAATGTTTCTGCGAAATTAAATTTTCATCAAATCAAAAGCTTTCTTCATCAACAAGCTGATTCCATTTGAAAATATAAAAACATGTCGATCGAAAAACTAATGATGTCCATTGAGATAAAAATAACTATCAAAAATTTGGAAAAATAAACGTAATTTAATACAATAAAAGTTAAAAGTGCATTTTTGTAATCAAAACTTCAGTTCATTCACTTGCCTAAACCTGTTCCGCAATTTGAAATGCAGTTCAATAGTTTCACTTAGCTTCATTTTTCAAATTAAAATTATCTATACTGCGGCAAAATTATATTATTTGTAGAGGTGAGAAAAATATGAAAAAGGAAAATAACAGGAGATTCTCAAAAAAATTATTGTTTACAAAAATATATTTGAAACTATCAATTTGATTATTACAAGTTGTTTGATTATATGAATATATTAACTTGATATTAGAATTTACTCTGCGGAAACATGTAAGGAAACACTGGCCACAAAATAGCCAAATTTATGAAAAAACTAGAATAAAAAAAAATGTATAAATGAGAAGTTACTTATCATTAACATCAAAAATAATTCTAATCAAATAATTTTAGAGTCATCATGAAAAAAGTTATTTTGGTGACCCGAAACTCAAAAGTTTTCAATACCTCACCATTTTGAATTAAATTGTTCTGATGATTATTTTATCTGTTTCAAAATGCTCCTTTTAATTTGGCTCCGAAAATAAAATACTTTAAAATTACATTTTCTATTGTATAATAAATATGTCGTTCATAGGTTTTTGTTTATTTTGATAACTTATTTAAAAATTTCGCATCTGAAATAATATTTTGAGTGTCTCTACAAAAAAAGAAAAAAATGCTCCTTCAAGTTCAATGCTTTGTCGATTCAGTCTCGCTCCATACCGATTAATTGTGTAATTTAAGCTGTGACTTCATGCATATGTATAAAAAGCTTTGCTTCCATAAGTAAATGTAAATGTTGAGATGTTATTATAGAGTTTAACGG
The DNA here is from genome assembly GCA_019974015.1 of Nephila pilipes. Classification (NCBI taxonomy): domain Eukaryota; kingdom Metazoa; phylum Arthropoda; class Arachnida; order Araneae; family Nephilidae; genus Nephila; species Nephila pilipes. The sequence continues at coordinate 118,726 of BMAW01018629.1, read as the reverse complement.
CGCGAGAGCTAGATGTTGCTATTCTGCTCAAGACAAAGGGTAACTTTAATCTAGACGTTTGAAAAGTGTGGGAAAAAATACAAATTGGGTGACAATAAGGGTCGAAAATAGAGCAGGATCACTAGGGTATCCCCGGGGCTATTCACCGAAAAGAGTAGTTACTCTTTTAGTTTACCAAAAAGAGTAAACCCCATGGGAAAGAAAAGGATTGCTTGGGTTATGATTCCTATACCTGCCTGAAAAAAGTAAGCCCTTGAGGGCAAAATATCTGTCAATCCTGCTCATGGATTAAAATGAAATTCGAATTTAAAAATTTAAAATATTTTTTCAACTAAATGATAAAAGTATGAAGTTCGGTTGAACTGTATTATCCCCATGACCCTAACTGTTTGATTTGTAACTCGAATTTTACAATTCTTGTTGTAACTGAAAGCTGCATGCATTCTCTGTATGTAGTGAACTTTCTGTTCCAGGTTATCATGTTGAGAACTGAAAGAAGATGCCCGACCCTCAGGAAGATGATGTTGAACCAGAGAGGCGTCACTGTAGCTTGCGACTTTCAAATAGACTAACTCAAAGCCTGATGTCTTCAACAACCACCTGAATTCTACAGCGGCGGAGGTCTGCCCGGCAAGTCACGCGTCGTAGCAAGAGCATGTAAAAGTGTGGGAGCTGTATCAAAAAAAGTGAATATTGCATCACACAGAGAAAACATGTAGTTTACAGGTACAACAAGAATTGTGAAAATAGAGTTAAAATAAAAATAAAAAGTTAGGGACAGTAACGAGTCCAGAAAAAAAATCATTAAATATAACTCTAGAATAAAAATATAGAAACAGCAATCTAGTGGTCATGATCATCATGATCATGAGTTCGTGGCCATTGTGGATTCGAGTCCTGATTCATCTGAAGATTCGCAGGGCTGATGCACATTAAATCTGTCGAGGATCTAAGTCCTCTTGTTTGTATGGTGTTGAAGTTTGGAGAAGAAGATGCTAGCTCAAGTGTCGTCCTCGTCACTTGACTGAGGTTCATAATTACGAGGTCCGTCGTCAATAGCCCTCGTGTTGCGTCTCAGAACGACGTTGATAAACAATCACAATTACACATTGATTCTATTTCGATTATTATCACTATCTCTATTTCAATTTATTACATTTCTTATATTTCTCTAATTTACCTAACAACGTTTCATTTAAGTTGACAAGGAGTTGTTATTTTATGCAATTCAAGTTAAAAAAAAGTCCCCGAGATTAGAGAAAAGAAAATCTCGAATAGCCCAATGTCACAATCCTAGAGGGGGAAATATAAAGAGTGTATCTTATTTTAAACTTTTCAGTGAAAATAAGGAAAATACTTAATTAACCCAAGACATTATAAATTAAATTACACACAAATCTGAATCTGTTTTATGCATTACAGCCGGAAAAAAATGAGTTTTTTAAGGCAACAGAGTACACCTTCGTAGATTTTTTTTTTTTTTTTTTTTTTTTTTTTAAATAACATAGTTTTTGCTAACAAATGCATATTTTATGACCTTATGAATCTTCAAAATTAGAAAAACTGTAAAGAAAAGTTTTGTTAGTGTATATGTTTACTGTCAAAAGCGCTTTTAAAACAAATCTAAGCATAAATTAAGACTTTCCGCAAAACATGGTAACTCAATTGAAAATAAATAAAAAATTTAAAAAAATGTTTTAAAATGTAAAATGTAAAAAAATGTGTCGTCGATTTGTAATGCATTTTGAATTTTTTTACTTCTTTTGTAAGGCAATATACGCTCACTTTACAATGCTTGATTGGGCTGAAAAAATTTACACGTATTTATTTTAGATGATAAATTTAATAAACGTCAAATAATAAAATAAATTATTAAAACTAATTTTTGAATAAATTCAATTTGACTCAATGTTCCATTTTGCTCTTGAAATTTAAGGTATAAAAAATTATGTTTCGCAAAGTGAGAAGTTTGAAAGAAAACCCAAGTTTAAAAAACTCATTTCTTACCGGTGTTTTATCTGTAATTATTATTAAATTACTTAATTAAATGTAAGAATTAAAGTAAATGATGAAATATCGAGAAATAAACAATATTAAACTTTTCCGAAATTAAAATTAAAGGATACTATATATTATTAAATTGAATATATTTAAGCTAAATATAATTAAAATTGAAGAAAACGATAAGAAATTGAAAAATGATCTGGTACGTCAAAATGCCCTACTTAAAACATTAGTCCCTTGGGTGGCTAATATATTGACATTTTGTAAAATTAATAATACAGAATATAATCGTATCTAGAGAACAGATTATTTAGATAATATAATCCTAACGTAGGAAGTTATGGTAGTACGAGTTCTGAACACTGATATTTTCTTTAAAAAGTCAGTGTAATGTTCACTTTATTGCACTATAAAAATCTTCTACTCATTACAATTTAAGGTTCATTAATGTATATTATTTTAAGATATTAGGTTTCCCAGTAATAAAAAATATTTAAAAAAAACTTGTTTATAGATTCATTCTGGTCAAAGAAATTCCTGATAAGTAATATTAGAACAGTTGTATGATATTAAGCTCTTAAATAAGGTAGAAACAAAACTCAGACATATTTTTGAAGATAAAAGATTGAATTTTATTATGAGACCAAAAATATAAAATCGATATTTTTTCCCAAAAACTGTCTTTTCATGGTGTACTATCACCTAATCTCTTTTTATTGTTTTATTTAATTTAAAATTATCCGAGGAGTTATTTTGTTGACATTTAAAACGTAACAAATTTAATTGCAACAAAAATCGTAACAATTTTTTTAAAAAAAAAATAATAATAATAATAATAATTTATATAAATACGAAACAATAACTTTCTTTTGCTGTCAAGAATAAAATGAATTGCTTACACCATTATAATACTTTCGAGAATATTATTACTTCTTTTGTTTATCTTTCCATTCCGGCGATGACTGTACAAAACAATTTTTTGAACAACTTCTGTAGTTTGATTTTCTTTATTAATTTTTTTACTAAATAAAACACAGTTCGAGAATATTAATGTACAGTTAAAGTAATGGATCCAAAAATATTTCGGAAAAAATATCATTCCTTACTCGAAAATTCACGATCAAAATAGAAATAACTGAAATTTTTATACTCGAAAAAATGGTGCTCGTATTCTTTGAAGGGAATAAAATGTCTCACAAAGATATTGCTCGAATGATAAGCAAGTCAACCGTAGAAAGAATTCTTGGCCATATCAAAGGTTTATACTTAAAGGAATAACATCAATATTAAAAAAGAAAAAAAAAAAAGAGAAAGAAAGAAATATGAGGCGCTGAGTAAATCTTAGAAGCTATTTGCTTTATCCTTACACGGAGTCACTCAAGGTTTGTAAGCCAGTGTAGTCGTTTTTTCAGCTCGATACCAGTTTTGTTCAGATTTTTATGTCAAAAACAATATAGAGAGATCTTCGATTATAAAAATAAAAATTTCAAGTACGAAATCGAAGGAAAAAAATTTACTATTTTTCTTCTTCTTAGCCATCCAAAGGGGTATTGTTTCAGTTGAATCCATTTTGGCATACTAGATCACTTTTCCTTTTTTTTATCATTTGCTTCAATTTTAATTACATGTAGCTGATATAATATTCAATTTAATAATTTATCGTTTGCTTTAATTTTAATACCGGAAAAGTTTACTATAGTCCATTTCTCGATATTTCATCGTTTACTTTAATTCTTATATTTAATTGAGTAATTGAATAATAATAATAAAAAAAACTTTGCATAAAACTTTTTTTAATTTTCTTTATTTTATTTTTCTTTTCCACTGTTCTTCATCAAGATAATCTAAAATAAAAATAGCATTTAAACAAAAATAAACCGAATTAAGAATAAAATTTGGGTTTAGTTGAAAAGCGTCACACCAAAAACAACATGGGGGCTGTTGAAGACGGACCTCGTAATTTTGAACCTCAGTCAAGTGACGAGGACGACATCTGAGCTGGCACCTCCCTCTCCTAACTTACACTCCACGCCAAGGGGGTAGGGCTTTGGGCCTCGACAAACTTAACCTGCATCAGCCCCGGTTACACGGTGGATCTTTAGTGGTGTCAAGGTTCGAACTCACGACGAATACAGCATCTGCCGTGAGTCCGAGACCATGACTACGCTACCGCGTCCACGTGCAGAATCACGAGCATAAGCCTGATAGAACAACTCAGTAACTTACTGCTGAATGGGAAATCGTGCATTATCGTGTTGAAGGAACTACTTGAACGATCCCATTGCAGCGAATTGCGAGTGTTATGAGTGTAGTCCGCATTTTTACCTTATCTTTACTCTCCAATATGTTACGACAGCCTGGATATTAAGGTATTCAATCTTGAATCAATGTGTGAGAACAAAAACTACTTGTTAGAAAGATAATATTAAACACTTATAAATGTCGTGGAAGCTCAATGATTAAAGTCGCCTACTTTGTAGCGACGATGTCCAAGTCTAGATGCAGGTTTGAATCTTGACTGTGTCGAAGACAGATAAAGGGGGAGGTTACACTCTAAATTCCATTGGGTTTCAAATGACGTGATTTTGAATTTAGGGGAATATTGAACCAGCTCGGGGTGTTTTCTTCGCCTTTTGCGTTTGATTCAAAATTACTTTCTCGGTCCACAGCTTCGTGTAGTTAGCTCTAAAACGCCATTTTTTTTTTAATAGTATTTCCATAAAATTGAAGACTGGACAAAAATGTAAATTTAAAACGAAAATTATAATTCAAATGAAAGTTAAGTTTTTAATTGCGTTATATATCACGTCCACATTGTTATGTTCCTATATTTGTAATATAATTGCAACATTATCCACCCGGTCAGAGGTTTACCACTTATAATCACGTCTTCAATAGTCAAAGCATTAAAAGAAGAGAAAGTATTGCAATCTAAATGTAGTGACAGATTAAAGTGATAGAATCCATTAACTTTGATCGTTATCTCTCACATCGCGATCTTATAGAATAGGTTTGTCTATAGGAAAAGTATTATCGAATTCGATAACAGGCGTCCTTGCAGTCACACTTCTATTTAATATGCACCATTGTTAAACAGCACGACTCTTGATTCTTTTCAATGAGCCTTTGATTGGGCTCGGAATCCGAATCAGGGTCTGATAGAGAATGGCGGTCGAATGACAGTTGAATGACATCGAAGGTTTCTTGGACTAGTGAAACGACAAGTCTCCCTTCAAAGAAAGCTAGAATCATTTGGCATCGATTCTTTATTCGAAGCAATTAATTCGAACAAAGCCAGAATCTTTTACGACAAGTAATCGGAGAAGATTAGGGTTGGTGGATATACATTTGTACTTTCAATACTCTTTTAATTGCGTAACACGAAAGGTAAGCAGCATTCATAAGGTACACAACATTTTTAATAAGTAACGCTTTAGGTGAGATTAAATCCGATTTGTTACTCCGACAATACATGTTATATGTTGCAAAAAATATCTTCTATGTACACATTTTAAGAAGTTAAACTCTAATTTTTTTTAATTGTTAGATTTGTTGTACATCTACTCGACTTGTAACAATGGGTTATTCGAGTTCTTCAATTGATTACCTTGAGGACAATTTATAAATAAAATTACAAATAAATAAATAAAATCTCGACTCAATCAAACAAAACGTGACAGCTGAAATTAATCAGGATAAAGAAATGAAATGAAGTGATAATGAAAAAGGGATACATTAGATTTGCCAAAGTCGATAGAAAAAAAGGAGGAATTCAATAGTGCGCAGAATATGCCTGAGCATGAGCGAATTCTAATTTGATATTACTGGAGCAAAGATCCAATTCTGCCTTGCTGAAATTGAACTTTCACCGTAACTGCATAATCATATATTTGGACACAGATATCGTGGTGTGCTTGATTTTGTTACGAACCGTCGATGGCGCTTCCCTGCAACGTTACTCTTATAAAAGAGACATTTATAGAAATTTCGTCGAATACCAAGGAAAGCTTAAGCAATATCTTCTTAACTTTGGCGATGAATTTGATGGCCATTTTGGTGTCAAAAACTTGGCAACTTTGGTGACAAAACGATGGTTCTCGAAAATGCTGGAATCTTGACGATATCTCGAATTTGGCAAAAGTTATGGACTTTACTGAACACCTAGCCAGAACAACAATAAATACGGAGAGATGAGAAAACTGGGGAAATCGGTTGAGAATCTGCTGGAACTGGCTGAGCGGACTGCCGAAACGCTGCCTGGAATCTGCTAGGAAGCGGCCAGTACATACCAGGGATTCTGTCGGGACTACCAAAAGCTGTTGGAGTCCGTATATTTATTACTTGGGAGATTTGTCCTTTGGGAGAACTAATAAGCTGAACGTTATTGGGAGTGATGTGATTGTTATTACAAGTGATGTTTAGTATCTGTTTGCGTTGCTATTCAAGTTGTATATGTTCTTGTTGAGTCGCTGATCTCTTCAAGGTTTCCTACCTGTGTTTCACTTGTCCTGGATATTTGTGAATAAAGTGATATTTGCCCTTATCATTCGTACTGGATTGATTACAGACACGCACCCACACGAAATTGGAATTTGTGTAACTAAATTTAATATGTTATGTACGCGCGCGCGTAAAAATTTTTAGTAAACGTGTTGAGGGACCGTGAAATGATAAAAAAAAAAAACCATTTCACTTTCATTACTACAATGATTTTCGTTATTCTAAACACGGGGATTTTTTTATCCACTTTCGTATATATTTTTCACATTTTTGACAATTATTATACGTACATAGGTTGGAATTTTACGCCTAATATGCAATTTTTCTCAATCTTTTTGAATGAAAAGGGTGTTGAGAAATATAAATCCAATTTACAACCTGTTAGTCGGATCGGAATTCGGTCAAAAATCGAGGATACGTTGTCTTTTTTTTTTTTAAATAAAGATTAAATAAATTTTAAAACTTTTTAATTGGAAAATGGTAAAATGTTTCAGTTACCGTTCTCAGAAATTTAACTGATTTTTTCCAAAATAAATTGTGTACCCAATAGTACATCAAATAAATATATGAGAAATATGTCTTGTGAAGATCATGAAACTATCTATATTTCCTAAGCCATTTGCCTTACCAAAAATTATCAAAATTGTTTAATAACACAATATGTAGAATTCAGCCATAATATCGTGATATATCGCATTATCATAATCCAAAAACTATGAATGGGAAGAAAATGGTTAAAAATCTATATCTTTTTTTTTTATTATTTCTGCTAGTCTGGTAATTTGAAAATCGGTTGAAAAAAATACCGACTCTAATGGCCTAAAAAAGTAACACCTGGTCTGAGATTTTATAATTCTGGTCAAGGTTTTGCGTTGCGTGTTTTTTATGTTTCGTGACTTTATTCAAATTTTACAGATAATATCATTCATCATGTTCTCAAGTTTCGAAATAATCGAATAGCTATTAGTCCCATTTTTGGTACCACGCTTTTAAAAAAATTAAAAATCAAAATCAGTAAATAAAGCAGTCCTTCAATTAGATTTTTATCTGTCTTAGAACTCTTGAAAAAACAAATCAAAATATTTCTTGGAAAAAATTATATTGAAAGAATTTGAGAATTGAGAATAAATTTTTGAAAGTGATACACAAACGGGAAAATCACTGTTTTATAACGAAATACGACTGCAATTATTACGACTCTAATCCATCTAATACGCAAACACTCGATCTTTTAAGATACAGTAACTATATTCTGGTCCTGAAATTCAAGACATATATACTCAATAACAAAAAAACGACGCACCAAGAAGGAGTTGTCCGATGGAGACAAAAATTGGCTGATAGGAAAATTATGTACAGAATAGAAAATGATTAAAATTTCAGAAAAATTGAATGATTTATTTCAGAATTGCATAGTTACAAAGTAACGAGCTCAATAAGGTGTCGACCACCTCTTGCCTGGATGCAAGCTGTCACACGACGTGGCATAGAGCAATAAAGCTCCCTGATGATCTCCTGCAGAATTTCTTGCCAAATTTGCTCCAAGTGTCGGGCGAGGTCATTAACATTCCCTGGTAGTGCAGTCGCGTTCCCATCCTATCCCAGACATGCTCGATTGGAGAGAGATCTGACTGGACAAGGAAGTGTTTGACAAGCAGTAAGACAGTTCATAGTGTAACGTCTGTGGCATATCCACTTTCCTCGGCCTTCTTCAATGTTT
>BMAW01018629.1:50008-110492 GCA_019974015.1 Nephila pilipes | reverse complement strand
ATTTACCTATTTGTCTGATTAACAATAAATAATCTTCAAACGGTACAATAGCAACACTAGCCGCATGTGGTCTGGCATTATCTTGCTGAAAAATAAAGCCAGGGTAATACAAAACGAACGGTAGCAAAACATGTCTTTGAATGTCGTCGACGTACTGCTGTGCTGTAAGCGTGCCTCTAATGGCGACCAAAGGGGTCTGGCTATCAAGGGCACCCCAGACCATAACTCCTGGTTGAGGGCCTGTGTGGCGTGCAATAGTGAAAGCAGGATCGGCACGCTGCCCTGGGCGTCTCCAGACACGTCTTCGATGATGGTCAGGACACAGTTGGAAGAGGGATGCATCGCTAAACACTATGCGTCCCCAGTTAGCATCCTTCCAACCTGATCGAGCCAAGCACCATTGTAATCTGGCTCGACAGTATACAGGCGTGAGTGGTAGGAGGCGTAGTGGTGGGTAAGAGCGTAAATTTTCCTCTATCAGCCGTTTGTGAATGGTCATGGTGGACACTTGTGTGCGGGTCGCACGTCTGATGGTTGATAACGATGGCGCTGTGACAGTTGATCTGACAATTCACCTGTCCTCCCTATCTGATGTGGTCCTAGGTCCACCGCTACCATCATGACGCTGAAATCTGCCATTGTCCACCCATTCTTGCTAGCATCTTCTAATTGCCGCATCGCTTCGACCGATATGACGAGCGATTCTCCGATTTCCCCAACCTGCCCCTTTCAATCCAATGATACGACCTGTTTCAAACTCTGACAGTTACTCGTAATGAGCTCGAATCCTACGTCGAGGTATTTTTTCAATCGGTGAAATGTATCCTAAATCGCAATACAACAGAAAATTTGACCTTCGGATTGAGAATCACTTCTTATATACACCTGCTGATTGCGCTGTAGCTCCCGCTATTCATTCATTGGGCACCAAATTTAAATCATTCGCATATTCGGTCCAAATGGCTTTGTATACGAAATTTCATTACAATCGGGCAACTCCTTCTTGGTACGTCGTTTTTTTTTGTTGTTGTTATAGAGTGTATATATATATATATTTGGCTCATCAATATACCTCTTCATATTACAGTATAATTTAGTAACTATATTATTAGACTCATAATGGAAAGAGAATAAAATAATCTAAGATCTTTACAAGAATAATTAGAATAAAACATCTTTATTCCTCACATTTTGTGTGTATAGCATGCTTTAGCTACAAATACAAATAAACGTTTCGAACTTAGCAGTTTAATTTAAAGTATATAATATAAAAAAATTTATTCAAAACTTTCGATATAGAGCTACGTTAGAATTAATCAAAAGTATACAGATTATTTTTCATCTAAAATTCTTTGTACCGATTTCCTTTCAGTTCTACTTGACAAAAAAAACCGTAATTTTAAAAAGTTCTTCTCCCCTATTTCCGTATAACGCTATATATAACTATACATACACACACACACACACACACACACACATATATATATATATATATATATATATATATATAAGTGTTCCATTTAAGCATTTACTGTTCCGATTATCGACATAAAATCAAATGCGTATATGTACCTGCCCTTAATCTGGATGTGTCCAAACTCATCCAAAATGATCTAAATAGTCGGTTTTATTAACAAGCATGATAACATTAACTATTTTTTGTCCAATTCGATCTATAAAACTCAAATGAGAGCCTCAAACCATATACACTTTTATTGTTTACTTAGGACGGTATTAAATCTTTTATTACGACATTGGTTTCTAAAATTCCATTTCCTTTTCGAAAATGACTGCCTGTATCGTTTTATTTACATCGCTACCGTTCTACAATCGCTCTCAATTCCGAGTTGAGGAAGAGAATAAAAATGTTTAGGATTGAGGATTAATGAAAAGGAAAACTTCAAACCTTCTGTTATTTATGTACTCTATCTCTGCTACATTTTTATTCTTCATTGTTACGCTGCCTCGTAAAATTTAGTTTTTTTAAGCATTCAGCACCGCACGGAAACGTAAGACACATCTCACGGTTTGAAGAGTACGACATGGAAGTAAGCAAAATTGAGTCAAACTGCTTAAAGAAATTGTGAATTTTTATTCCTTTTTGTGTGGAGTGCGAAATAAAAACAAAATGAAAAGAAACGAACTTTCGTAATGTTGCGCGGCTTAGCAACTTATTGGTATTCCTTTGTTGTCTGACAAAAACCGAGAATGACTTTTTAAAACTTTTTATTAAAAGATACGAATTACTCATTTATATGAAGAAAAGAAGCGCTGTAATAAAGATGGTTTATTTTTTCAAGTCACAATAAATGAAATGCTAATTTATATAAGTCGCAGTTTAATCACAAGTCGGGACTTCTTAAATCAAATGACATTATAGAAAAGTCCTTTAAGTTTAGTTGAAAGAAAAATACGCGAGAGGACCCGTTACAGGTCTAAACATCCAAATAAATTGTGTAAGTGAGCAACCCAATGGCAAATATCAGCATTCCTTAAATTTTTCTTAAAAAAAAAGATCATTAACGTATAGCTCAATACTAAAAATTTTTCTCAGTATACAATTTTTCAGATACAAAAAAAGGCGTATGAAGGTAAACGAATATGTTGAAATTGTCAATTTTCGCGAAAAAAAATTTGCTTTATAAAAATGTTCTTATTTTGTTCCCACGTCACTTAAAAGGCAAAATATTAAAGAATTAATAAAGCTCGAAAACCAGATGTAGGTATTTAAATGACCGGAAGTCAGTATTTAAATGCTTTTTAAAGTTGTCAAACAGAATTGAAATGCCATATTTCTTTTTAATATAATTTTAACAAACATTTGATTTAATATTTTTAATAATTACGTATTTTGGTAATGTCTGACATCGTAAAATTTAACGAAATCTGGCAATTCTTGTTTTATTTATATTCAGTTTGATTTAAAAACTATTGTATTTATTTAGTTGCGAAACAAAAGTTACCAGCTTTTATTTGATACAATAATATCACTGAATTTTTATCTGGTGTTGGTATTTTTACATTTATGGATAATAACAAAAATAAAAGTTATTCCCGTAAACTTCAGTTCAAAGGAAATAGGTACTCTAATAAAGTTTTAGTTTCCAAGAACGAAAAGATTAATACCGATTTGGATATTTCAAATGAGAACGAAACGAAATTAATCAACTCTGTATAACCCACAAATGTCCCAAAAAATGATAAAATAAATTTATTTTTATCTTAGGAATTCTAAGTAATGTAATTTCTTTATTATGTAGTCTTGTGAGTTCCAAAAGAAGTGTTAATGTGGTGTAAGAGTCTGTATTTGGACTTGCCATGAACATGACTTTAAAATGTGAAAACTGTGTCCTTTTCTTTCTGCACTTCTGAAAAAAGTTAACAAATTGCATAATATTAATCTTGCATTTGTTTTTGGTATGAGAGTCATTGGCGAAAGATATCCTGCAGCCAAAAAACTTTTTCTCCTATCAATGTGAATCTTCCTTCAGAAAATGGTTTGGTTTTCTTTGAGAAAAAACTTGGAAGTTGCTGCTAGCTACGTAGCATACAATACAATGAATGAAACTACATTGCAAATTAGAATTAATTGAAATGATACTGAATTATCTCAATGTGGTGTGTGGGTTGATGGCACTTGAAAACGGAGAGGATATTCATCCTTGAATGGAAGTGTCTCTGATATCTCAATAGATACTAGGAAGGTATTAGGCATAGAATTTATGTCAAAAGTATGTAAACAGTGCAATTCAAAAAAAGGAAGAGTTAATCATCATTCATAACTGTGCAAAACATATGTGGTCATCGGGTACTATGGAACTAGTTGATGTAAAAAATGTTTTCGAACGATCTGGTGAAATGAGGAAATTGCAATACGTAAACTTTTTTGGCAACGGAGACTCAAAGAAGTATGTTGATGTGAAATATATTTATGGTAAGAATACCGTAACAAAATACGAGGGCATTGGACATATACAAAAACGTGTTGGATCCAGACAAAGGAAATTAAAATCAAAACGAAAAGGCCTTGGAGACGTGGGAAATTGACGGATGCCTTCATCGATAAATTAGAAAATTATTACGGTATTGCTGTCCATGACAATGTGAATGATTTAAAAGGTATGTAACGTGCAGTACTTGCTGCATTTTTTCACAGTTGTTCAAATGCAAAACAACTATTGTATGGCCAAATTCCTGTTGGACCGGAGAGCTGGTGCAATTATCAACGAGCCATAGCAAAAGTTAAACAAATCTACAAGGATAGATCCAAAGGATTTACACAAATCTGATTCACATTATCAAATCAATTTACATGAAATTATGCTATAAAAACTTATTAGAAATAGGCTTTACCGTGAAAACACAAAATGTAAATGAATGCTTCAATGGATTTCTGTAAAAGTTCCAAAAGATGTTTTTATTGCATCGTCGACACTGCAATTAGGAGGATACATTACAGAAATTCAGTTCAATAAAGAATTTCAGGTATTATCAGATATATTGAAACATTTTAGTGTTCCTATTGATTTATTTACATTAAAGTTCGCAGAACTCTATGAAGTTTGAGTAACAGAGTCCAATTAGTTTAGTTTAGTTCTTATTAACACGAAGCAACACGAGGGCTATTGGTGACGGACCTCGTAATTTTGAACCACGGGCAAGTGATGAGGACGACACCTGAACTAGCACCCCCCCCCCTCTCCGAACATCTGCACCACGCCAACGGGAGGACTTTGGGCCCCGAACAGATTTAACGAGCTTCAGCCCCGGCTACACGGAAGGGGGGTGTCTTTGGCGGCTAAGGATCGAACCCGCGACTGAACGAAAACCGCCGGTCAAGACGACCTTGACCACTAGGCTACCATGGCCCGTAACAGAGTCAAAACGACTTTCTTTGTCAATGGTAAAAGTTGCCAGAAAAAAAAATAGATTAGCTAAAATGAAAAAAATGGTTGAAAATTAGCAAACAGAAGGTATAAGCCATAAAACTGGTGAAATTTGAGTAATTGTGTATGTATATGAAATTTTTGATAAATTGTACTAAAAATGCATTTTTCTCCAAATCACTTGTTTGCATATTTTGAAAACTCCAAAAATGATAACTCAAAATATTATTATTAATTTTTTTGAAACTTGGTACAATCTTTTCACATGTTTTCTATAGCGTTAACTAAAATAATGCTCATAAAAAGAATATATAGTTTTAAAAATTATGGTCTGTTATTTGTAATAAGACGTTGTAAAATATGGCACCTTGTAATGGTTCTTTGACTAGCTCGAAATTTTTTTTATTTAAATAGCCTAAAGATTTTAGTTCATGCTCTAGATAAATGCATAAGAGTTATTTTGATACTAAATTTACACAAATTAGATCAATAGATTTTCATGTAGCATTTTTAAAAATTTTCCAAAATCGCTTCAAATTTCTCTTTATAAATTTATTAATTTTCTTAATTAATAAATTTATTAATTTTATTAGTTTTCTTAATTAATAAATTTATTAATTTTATTTCTTCACCTAAATAATTTATTTCAAATGTAAGATTAACATAGATTATTTACATAGAGGGTGAAGTTAAAAATGGTTTAAATGTTTCTCTAAATATTTTTTTTAAGTACTCCGAACGTATTTGTGTGCCTTAAATTATCTAGAAGATGAAAATACATTATTTGCCCCATTCTACACTTTACTTCGAAATTATCCACAAGTTTGTAAATGTATTTAAAGAACAACCAGTTAAAGTATATAACAAAAAAATGAACAAATAAATTGTATTCAACCGAAAAGAGCTCAACCCAATTGAAGATATCAACATTTTTTAAAAAATTTTTAAAGCAATAACATGTATATCAATACTAAAACGTTTCTAAGTACAAAATTTTTCAAATATAAAAAATGCGTGTCAATTTTTCACTTCTAGAAGATGAAAATACATTATTTGCCACACTCAACACTTTACTTCGAAGTTATCTATAAGTGAACCTCCAACTACATTTACCACACAATGGATTTTTTTAAGCCAATCTATAGCTTAAAGACGCACATTTGTTGATTTCAACAAATTCTCACAGCAAATAATCATACGTTAAAAGGCTTTAATAAAGACGTTACAAGCAAGGATGATTGTATGCACAGATAACTTTTTTTCAGTGGTATTCGGACCGGTAACCCAGTAAGAGAAGACTGGCATTTTCTAACAAGCCAATTAAGAGTCTCTCGTTGCACTGTTACTCTAATAATAGCCTCATCAAGAACAATTGAAGAGCTACTTTCACCGCTGCTCTGACTTGTAAAACAATACGACAGATCGCGCTCAATAGTCGAGCATAAACACTTCTTCGTTTACCTTTCTTGTTGGTTCCGTGCAAGAGGAATGGCTCCTATTTAGAACCGACTTTTCAATTAGATCATTAGTAAAACAGAAACGGCTGAAATAGAGTCGGCTGGCAAGAATGTCAATACATTCGCAAATGTCCGATGATAATTAGCGCGATTAGAGTTAATTGAAAGCGGTCGATGTTCTATGCAAATAGACGAAAGGTAAAGCCATTCGTTATCTTACTCTGAGATGAAATACCGTAACAAGTCTTCTAAACGTAATCGCAGTGAGGTATTGAGAAAATTTCCAAATGAAAGCCTTTTCCTGGAACGATATGATTCGTTTGAATTCCAAAAACGTTTGTGGTTGGTTAACTGCAATCTGTCCGTTGTTATTTTCGATTTCATTCCAAATAATGCTTTGGAAATACAAAAATAAATATTAAGGAATAATAATAGTAACAGATACAGCTCGAATGGAAACAGTTACTTTTAAGTTTGAAAAGAATAACAAGTCTTTAGAATAAATGAATGAACGTGTTCCGAGTTCTTTTGCAGAATAAAGAGTTCTAATCGAATAATATTTCGATATTTAGAGATATATATTCGATTTTTCGAACAGAATAACACAGTCAAATTGAAAGAGCGCAGAGTTTTGTTTTACTCTCCTTTCCAGTTTTGAAAAAGAATTTAGGACTAACCCACATCATGAACGGCATTTATCATCCATGCATTTTTTTTTTTTTTTTTTTTTTTCTGACATAATGATCGGTGAAGTAACAGCGCCACCTGTCATGACGACTGAACAGAATACATATTTGTTATTTTTAGAACCAACAAAACTGAATAATGAATATTAATCCAATGGAATCAGATTTTTTAATACAGTAAAAAGATGGTAATTTTCGAACACAACATTGATTTTGTTTTAAAAAAAACGTCGTGTTATTTTCGATCAAAATCATAAACATCATTTGCAGTAAAAAAAATAAATTTTTTAGATTAAACTGATGACTGTAATTAATTCCAAAAAACTATACTCAAAACAAGAACTGCATTGAAGAAAGTCATAAAATATTGTCCACATATGATTTGTTTTCGGTGTTAAATATAAAAATTTATAATAATAATTAAACTTACTCTTTAAAATAGTGTTTAATTTACGAATAGAATTTTCTATCAGAAAATATACACCGAACTACGGATACAAAGCTTTTTCTACTTTCCAAGTCTTCAATGCCGCGTTTCAAGCACTCTATTAAATAAATAAAAATAAATATACTGTTGTGAAGAGAGATTTATTCGATCTGTAAAAGTTTCTGACTCAGCATTTTCTACTCTTTACAGCCCATACGCTTCGTAAACTCTTACTTTTTTTTTCTTTTATGTTCCATCGAATTTTTAGATGATTGATTGCTGCTCGAAATTCAAAAGAACGCAAAAAGTAACTTCGTTGGTTGAAAAAAGAAAAACTCGCAAATATAAGGTGAATATTGTAAGGAAAACATTAAGCCTGAAAGAACTGGGCCGAAAAATCTTATTGATGACGCTTTCAATTTGCACTTCACTGCGATATTGAGATAAATAGAATATGGAGTGATGAAATAAATGACTCTCCCCCTCCCCTCAGTGTAGTTCAAGTAACGGAATCCACAACAAGCTTTGGTTATTACATAAGTAATGCAAAAATTCTTCAAGCTTTTAATTTTACAGTAAAGAGGGAAAATATTAATTGTTCGATTTTTTCGTATATATTTTTTTTAAAAAAATGAAGTGATATTCGTTTTTATTGATCAGTTTCATTTGACGAGATGTTTATAGGTTTGACGTCATCAAAGAAAGGTGACAGTGATACGAGCAGACCCGGGGCTGAATAATTCATAAATTTGATTAAGATTAATCCTTTGGACCCTATAGACATTAAATATCCGATAACATTACCTTTCTTGGATATTTAAAATGTTTCACCCGATTTCAAAAATTTTATATTTTCAAAATCAAGCGACATAGAATGATAAGTAATACATGAAAGCAAAGGGAAAATGTAGAAGTTTTATACGTGGCCTTTGAGTGTTCTTCGTGGAGCCATTTCACGAAAGTTGTTTTAGAAGCTTTCACGAAGCTACCTCGAAGTTGGATCTGTCCCAGTAGACCAGATGATTTGATATTACACAGCTGGCCGCCTAAGTCACCTGATAGGACACCATGCGATTTTTTTTCCTTGGAGGGTTTGTAAAATAAAGTGTTTGCACCACCATGACTTCAATTTATTTCAACCTAAGCAACGTATTTCTGCTGTGTGCTGCATAATTAATTACCACTGGCACATCGCAAAGTGTTTGGCAATAATTTACAAATAGAATTGATATTATACGTGTAATTAAAAGAAGTTACATTATAAGAAAACATCCCCATTCCCCCCTTTGCACTCATGCATTACTTATCATTCTGTGTCGTTTATTTAGGAAAATATAGCATTTTGAAATCGGGTGATTCATTTTGAATAATCCTTTATTAGTTTACATAAATTGATTACAGAAATCCAGAGGGCGATAAAAAAAAAAAGAAAAGAAATTCACCAAATATATACTGCCACGGTCTTCGCTGGGCAATCAATCCCTTCCGCATACAATAAAGAGGATAACATTTAATGACTTACGAATGTTATCCAGAAAATAAGAGTACACTAAAATTTCATAAGAATCGAGTGAGTGAGTGAATGTAAAGGTAATAGGCGCAAGTGCCATTTCTGGCTGTGCTGCGCAAAACAAGGTTTAACTGTGGTCTAGACGTGTAAAAATGGGGAGGGGAGACAAAAATTGGTTGACAAGAAGGAGGGTCGAAAATTAGGAGGATCGCAAGGGTAGTGAGTAACTGTGGGGTTTTAAAGCCCAAGAGCCAAAGCAGGCTATGCTGCTCTAAACATTTGTTGAAATCAATCAGAATAAATTATTTCAAAAATATGAAACAAACACAAGGAGATGAAACAGGAAAAAAGTTAAAACTTCAAATTTAGTGTTAAAAGCCAATGTGTTTTAAAAAAGAGAATAAGTTATGGTGGAGGGTTTCCTCAACCAAGTTAGATAGGCTTGAACAGATGAATGGAAAAAAAAACATACGACGATGATGATCAAACAATATACGGTAAATTAAAAGTATCGCTAGGGTAACCCGGGTGAGTGAGTGAGTGACTGTAGGTCTTAATGGCGCAAGAGCCAAAGTAGGCTATGCTGCGCCAAACATTTGTTAAAAACAATTCAAATATATTTTAAAAACATGAAATTTATACACATTTATGAAACAGGATAAAAGGTAAGATTTCAAATTTGGTGTAAAAGGCCAATATATCTTAAAAAAGAAAATAAATTATGGTGGGGGGTTTCCCCCACCAAATCAGATAAGTTTAAAACAGAGGAATGAAAAAAAAGTACGGCGATGATGATTAAACACCAGACAGTGAATTAAAATATGATGAATAGATTAAGAGACATGGCAGGAAGGACACTCGGGAGCATCTTCTCCAAACAAAAGATGTTTGTGACTAAATCGAGTACGTCCAATGCGAAGGTGAGTCAATCTGACATCTGCACTTCGCATTGGACAAACAGGCCATTCTCCAATGATCGGCTTCACCGAGTGTAATTTGTTATTGATCTGGTGACTCCACGATTCCTGCCATGTCTGATGAATACGCATTAAAATATGACATCGAATGTCCTCAAGTGGGACGGCGAGCTGCAGAGGATTCGTTGCCGAACGTGCAGCCGAGTCCGCTTGTTCATTGCCTAAAATACCTACATGACTAGGTATCCAGCAGAATTTTATAATATAACCCATGCTATATGCTGGCGAATATTGTCAGCAATGTCGACCACAATAGGATGATTGCGATCGTCAAGATGTACCAATGTTTCCAGGACGCTCCTGCTGTCAGATGACGAATTTTCGGGAACTAGACTTCTCGACTAATCTGAGGGCACAGTAAATGACGACTGCTTCGGCAGTGTAGGCACTGCAGGAAGAGTCGAGCCGGCAACTGTGCCTGATGTCATTTGAAACGACACCACAGCCGACATATCCAGTTTCTTTCGATCCGTCCGTATAAATTGGAATAAAATCCATATACTGACAGCGATGGAAGGCGAAAATACTCTGGAAAACAATTGGACATGTGGTGCTCTTGCTGTATGAAGCAAAGGGGTTATGATATATAAACCTTGGCATATTCCAAGCTGTAAATTTAATAAAATTTCGTTCCTGAACATCCAAGTCATGTAGGCCGAGTTCCTCAATGAATTGCTTCACCCTCTCAGAAAAAGGCCGGATGAAAGAAGGTCGAGCATCGTACAATCTCCGTAAAGACAGGCTGATATTAATGTTCTGCAATGGGTGAGATGAAAGAGATGAGATTTTGAAATGATAATTGAGTGACAGTTTCAGGCCCCGCAAAGCTATAGGTAACTGGTTACAAAGCACATACAGACTCTGTATAGATGACGTTCGAAACGCACCACAGCAGATTCTCAGAGCATTATGGTGGACTGGGTTAAGCTTTAGGGTAACCCGGGGGTAGCGTCACCGTGGTGTTTACCAAAGACAGTAAACCCCATTGGAAAGAAAAAGATCACTGGGGTGCCTCGGGTCATGATGCCCATACCTACCTGTAAAAGGCAAGTCTCTGAGGTCCCCTGATGCAATCCCCAGGGGCAGAGTACCCGGCTATACCCCCAGACGCCGAGTACACATTTTAGTAGCCTCTTACGGCATGCACGAGCTAAAGTGGGACTATTCTGTCAGACCCGATCACCACACAGGTCTCATAAAAATCGAAAAGGTGATATATTTTAGAAAAATTTACAATTTTATATGTGTACATCAAACACTACTTTTCAATGCAATCTATTTCCTTCACAATGCATTTTTGAGAGCACGATAGGCTCCAGTATTTTTGCAGCCGTAGGCAAATAATAAAAAATAATAAAAGGAAACATCCCAAGTTTCATAAAAAAAAAATTTTAAACACTGAATTGTAAAAGAACCATATTAACTAAAAAAAAATAATATAAAGTTGAATCAAGATAAAAAAAAAAAAATACAGATTTACGAAAATAATTTCATTGAAAAACAAAATTTACATATTTAACGAGATAACGACAACCAATGTACAAACTGAATCTAGTATCACTAATTTCGGAGATAAAATGTACCTTTAAAGAAAAAAAAATCTAGTACAATAATATCAATGCCCAAGCCTAAATTAAAACAATCTCTTTCGAAGTTCTTTTTCTCCAAAATCAATAATAAATTCTTTCAGATTCAATTTACGTTTAATGGCCAACATTGCTAACTCATTAAGAAGATTTTGAGTATAGGCATGATTCTTTTTCTATTATTTTTAATTTGGGAAAAATTCTTTCGGCGGTAGCAGCAATCATGGGCAGCGTCAGCAAAGCTTTTAAAGCAATGCTCAAATTTGTCCAAATTTTAAGGAAAGTAATCAACGTTAAAAGAGTGAATAAACAAAACCTATATCATCGACCAGTTCTAAAGCATTAAAATAGGAGGAATTACTTTCCACAACCACTACACTTGTAACTAACTGCATCTCTACTACACAACAGGGCATCGCTGCATAAATAAAGCATTGTTATAAATCTGACTTTCTTTTATGTGATTCTTTATTTTTGAGGGTTAGTCGAGTTCTGTCCACTTTGTTAGTCGAGTCGAGTTAGTCCGTCCCCCTTCCTCTTGCCTTTTTGAGCTCAGTTCTGGCGGTTTCCCCCCTTCTAAGTTTCGTCGGTTACTGCCAATCCTATTGAAGAGATACTGTGATGAATAAATAATCCAAAATGGAAAAGTGGGAGAGCTGGTTCTTTTTAAACACATTTATTTACAGTCTCTACGCGCCAATTACACATAAATAAACAATTACACTATTTACAAATTAAACAAGGCTTCCAAACATTAAAATCCATATTTTAACTTATCCCGCTTTTGCGTTCAGTTTAGTTTTTATTAACGTCGCACTAGAAGCAACACGAGGACTATTGGCGACGGACCTCGTAATTTTAAACCACGGTCAAGTGACGAGGACGACACCTGAGCTGGCACCCCCCCCTCTCCTAACATCCACACCACGCCAACGGGAGGACTTTGGACCCCGAACAGATTTAACGTGCATCAGCCCCGGCTACACGGCGGGTCTTTGGCGGCCAAGGATTGAACCCGCGACTGAACGAAAACCGCCGGTCGCTAGTCCACGACCTTGACCACTAGGCTACCGCGGCCCTTTTGCGTTCAGGAGAAATTACATCAAAACAAGAAATAACCCGCCTTACACGGCCAAAAACCAAATGTACTCTAAATATTACAAATGAATCCGTTCGCTCTCACTTACGCGAGACAAGGTGCCTCCTGGAGGTATTCAATGGTTTATTTCCAACAAGAGAAGAATGAACTTTCAAAATTTGGTTCCTTGTTTGGTGGCACTCTGAACCTCAACAGTGGTCGAAAACATTTGTCCACTTATACGAGGTGTGGTTATTAAATAACGAGACTGACGCTGAAAATCATTTTATTTTGATGTCATACATATTTACTTATTATCATCTTTTCCACCTCTATCACTGCAATACTCCATACGAATCTTCATTGCTCGAAACAGTGTTGGAAGTCTGTCAGCTCCTTCAGGACGCGTGTCGTTTTCTCTGTCACAGCTTCAACGGACTCAAATCGTGTTCCTTTCATGGCAGATTTCATCTCAGGAAACAGACAGAAGTTGCATGGCGCAAGATCCGGAGAATAAGGATGGTCTAACACTGCGATGTGTTAGACCATCCTTATTCTAACACTTGATCTGGAAACCTCTTGAAAGTCAATGTGGAATGACTTAGTCTCGTAATTTTCGAGTAGTTTTTCCCTCATTCTTTCACGGAGTTCAGCAAGAACGTGCAAGTAGTAATGTTGATTGATAGTTCGACCTTCCGGAACCCAGTTTTTTTTCCAATGAAAATGGGGGGGGGGGCGTCATCATTGCTTTGAATTTTGTTTTACTCTTTCAAGCTTTTTTGGTTCTCGAGAAAATGGGCTCTTCCAGTGTATGGACTGGTGCTTCGTTTCAGGAACACAGTGAGAGAGTGACAGTAGGGCTATATGGTGCAAGAGCCAAAGCAGGCTATGCTGCGCCAAACATTTGTTAAAATATATAAGTTTAAAAATAAGAGATAAATACAAGAATATAAAAAAAAGGTAAAAAGTTAAAACTTTAAATTTGGTGTAAAAGGCCAATGTTTTTTAAAAAGGCAAATATGTTATGGTGTGGGTTTCCCCCCACAATTAAGGGTCCCAATTAAAAAAACCACAGTTTGTCACACGTTACTACCCTTTCCAATAAATCTGGGTTATTTTTAATAGCATTCAAAGTGTCAGTACAAACATTTTTGGGAGGTTCTCGTTTTTCAAACGTGAGAAATTTAAGCACTCTTGGCACACTCTTTTCGCATGTTAAAACTGAAACGTAAAATTCGTACGGATTCTTTGTCAATTCCTACAGTCTCAGCAATCGCATGAATACAAGCAAAAGACTTCAGAGAGATGAAAAACTAAAGGTGCCAGAGAGGTGGTTGGTGATGTCCGGACCGAATGAGCCCATGAGTTTGGGGCATTTTCTGTGAAGTGTATTGTCATGCAACAAACGCACTCTTTGTTCACATTTCCCATCTCTTCGCCTTCCGAATTTTTTTTCAGGGTTTCTTGGTGCCACTCGGCATTAATTGCTTACCCCCAAGACAAAAAACTATAGATCAAAATGTTTTACAAAACACAAACGCTTGAATACATCAAAATGCTTTGCGGTCCCAAGAGTCAAAAACCATTTTTCGGGCCGAAAAAACGGTTTTGAATTTTTTTTCCCTGCCACCTTTATATTCTCGGCTCCACTTGTATACAAATAATTGTGATTGTTTACTACTGTCGCATTTTATTTTCGATGCATACAAGTTCAGAAAAATAGAATATGTTTATTAAAACTTGAGTAAACACTCAAAATCTATTATGTAGCAGAAATGTGTGATTGTGTATCACAATATGCACCGAGAAGGAACACGAAGGCTATTGGAAACTGACTTCATCATTTTTAACCGTGGTCAAGTGAAGAGGACGACACATGACTGGGAACTCTCACACCATGCCAACGGGCGGACTTGGAACCTCGGCTAGATTTAAAGAGCATCAGTCCCGTTACGCGGCGGGTCTTTTGTGGCATCGGGGTTCGAATCCGCGACACAGCGGAAACATCGGCCGCGAGTTCACAACCATGAGCGGCCACAATTTCATAGAGTCAACATTATGCTCAGAAATTAGTGGTAGCATGTCAGCGGCAGTCTTAATCTTGTCATGACCTGTGCAAACTTGTAAATATAAGCTTTGTTGGGCCAGCCGGAACATACTCACTCACTGAAGATGTCCGTGTATGAAATTTAAAGGTAAGAAAGTCAGTTATGGCTATGAAGCGCCAAACAAGCTGCAACTGTGATCTAGAAGTTTGAAAAATGAAAAAAAAAAAAAAAAAAAAAAAGAGGAAAATTGGTTGACAAAAATGGGAGGTCGAGTAAGTGAAAGTTAAGTTTATTGGTGCAAGAGCTAGATGTGATTATGCTGCGCCAAACAAGATTATACTGTGTTCCAGACATTTGAAGGAGAAAAAAAAAAAGATAAGAAATTGGTTTACATGGAGGGTCAAAAATAAAGATCGCTAGGGTATCCCGAAGGTGCGTCAACCGTGTTTACCAAAGACAGAAAAATATCACTGGGATGAAATGGAGGGTCGAAAATAGACAAGGATCGTTAGGCTGTCCCGAAACAGCTCTCACAATAGACAGTAAACCCCATAGGTTTAGTTTTTTATTAACGTCGCCCAAAAGCAACACGAGGGCTATTGGCAACGGACCTCGTAATTTTGAATCACGGTCAAGTGACGAGGGCGATACCTGAACTGATACCACCTCTTTTAACATCCACACCACGCCAATGGGAAGACTTTGGGCCCCGACAATTTATCGTGCATCAGTCCCGGCTATAAGGCAGGTCTTCAGCAGCAGGGATCGACCCCACGACTGAATAAAAACCGCCGGCCACGAATCCGAAGCCATGACCACTAGGCTACCGCGGTCATGTAAACCCCATGGGAAAGAAAATGATTACTAGTTCCTCAGGAGCATTATTGGCATACCTACCTCGACCATGACCACTAGGCTAGAGCCGCCACCTCCCCTTTACAAGATTGCCCACAAAAAGAAACAGCTTCGTCACTTAAAATTGTTTTTCTGTTATTGATTCCCTTCATTTTGTATTTATAAAAAAAAAAAAAAAAAAATATAAAATAAATAATTTAAATTATTAATTCACCATTAATTTTTTTTTTTTTGTACATCGATAACAAAATGATAGAATTGTTAAAAACCATTCAAAAAGTGTAACTCACGAAGTACAAATTTTCAATTGCTATATTTAGTTTAATTAGTTGTAAATTCCTTGAGTTACCTCGATGCATGCCATATTACTTAAAGTAATAGCTAGGCTCATAATTCTTAGCAGTATAAGTTTTTTTTTTTTTCCAAACAATAGTTTTTGGTTTTTCCAAGAAACGTTTCTGTTTTTGTGTTCGAAAATACAAATGAATGAGTGATTGAGGATTTGTGGCGCAAGAGCCCAACCTGGCTATGTATTTGTTAACTGTACTTTAAAAAAAAAAAAATTTAAAAATTAAATAAGACACAGAATAAATATGATTTAAAAATTCAATTCTGTACAAAATGCAAACAAATTTTTATGCGGTTCCCCCTCTCACAAGTCTAAAATAGAATTAAATGTGCAAAGATAATGATGAAATATTGAACACTCATTATAATGTGAACAGTGAATGGGATATGACAGGAAGGACATTAAGGAGCAATTTCACCAAATAAAAAATGTTTATAGGTAAAGTGAGTATGTCCAATGTGAAGTTGAGTCAATCAAACAGACACCCGTTCTTCGCATTGGAACATAGGCGAAACTCCAATTACATAGTTTGCTAACAGTTTCTCATTAGCCATGTTTTAAACTATGCTAAAAAAAATTGAAATACAACAATAACTTACTTGAGGATGGAAAGAATGCACAAAAGAGGGAAAGAATCTGAAACTTTAAAACCAACTGCTTTTTTTTTTTTTCTGCTACAATTAAATACTCTCAGATCATTTTCAGAACAAATTTAAATTCTTAATCCAATACTGACCAAAATGAGCATCTGCACATATCAACTTTTGAGGGATGATACTTATAATCTTTTATTAACTTTTTCTATATTAAATTATAAAAAATATATTCAATTACACTGTTATAAAATTAGAATGTAAAAGTCTTATGTTTAATTCAACCGACTGTCTAACAAAATACTGCTTGTTCCTGATCACAATAATTACTATAATCATTATTACTAATCAGAATAACCCAATTGTTCACTTGGTGCTTAATTTTTTTTTTTAATTCATTCAGCAATACTTCTTGGAACAAGGATTTCATCTATAACTGTATAAAGTTTTAAATGCCACTTACTGTCAGCATTGATCATTAAACAAAAGTTTTACAATATAAGTTTGAGAAGGAAATGATAATTAGTGCCTTTCATTTATTATTAGAGAAGTTTCAGTCTTTCCAGTACTCTATGTATCATGTTTTTTTTTTTTTTATTATTTTACAGTTGTTTGCAAGATTCTTGTTGAAATATCAAAATAATTGTCTTTCAATGAACAAGTTTTTGATTTACATAGCATCAGTGATATTATTTTCATATTTTGATGTATGAAGGAAGAAGAAATATTTTTAATAAAGCAATAAAACAATTCAATTTCGTTTTTTTTGTGAAGTTTCATTAATGATGATGCCAATTCTCAAAACATATATTCAATTATTAAAGTCATTAAAGAATTAGAAAAATACTGACAGTGATATTCAAGTGGTCCAAGTATCAAATGTGTGGATAATGCAAAATTTTAACAATGTTTGTTCTTTTAGTACTAACACATACAACTTGTAGGCCATAAAACACCTGACCTTGACCTACAGACATGACCAAGTGCATTATTGCAATCTACAGTAGCATGAAAAATTGACAAAAGTTATTTTTCCTAATTCTAGTAATTTGACAATTTAAAATGATGCAAATATCTCAGTTGTCATAATATGGTTTGGTTTTATTAATGTCGCACTAGAAGCAACACAAGGGCTATTGGCGGCGGACCTCGTAATTTTGAACCTCAGTCAAAACATGAGGGCGACACCCAAGCTGCCCCCCCCTCTCCTAACTTCCACACCAATGGGAGGACTTTGGGCCCTGATAGATTTAACGTGCATCAGCTTTGGCTACACTGTGTGTATTTGGTGGCATCAAGGCCTTAACCACTAGGCTGCTGCAATCACTGTTGTCATAATATGAGGGTGGCTCAAAAAGCACTTGTACTTGACAGATGGCATCATTAAGGTAAACTGTTGTTACCATTGGGTGCTACCACCTACTAAACAGAGCCGAAATAAATTTGACATCAATTCTTAGTTTTGATTCGGTAATCATTTACAGCCAAATCAAAATTGCATTGCTGCTATGTCGAGTTGTCAGTGAGACCTGGATTTATCATTATGCACCAGAAATCTAGCAAAAATCAGAATGAGTTGCTTCTGATTACTCTGCTATATAAAAAAAAAAGGCAAAGATCGAAAGTGCAAACGAAAGAAGAATTGTTAGAAAAGTGCAGACGAAAATTTTCTGAAGTGCAAAACTTGTTGTGATCATGAATATGAATAATCAAGACAGTTGCCCAATGAGTCACGATTCTTCCTAAAAACAAACTATTTCGATGCTATGAGCACCATCTCTTGGAATTTCTAAGGACTTACTGAACAATCCTTGTATGTAAAATGCAGACAAGACTGCTGTTCTCAAGTCTGAAGACATGCCTCCAGAGCTAGGACAATGGTAAACTGAACAAAAATGAAGCAGTTAAGCCGATTGACATGAAACTGCACATCAAAGATGACACAAATATTTCGTTTTTATAAGTTATATCATGTCATTACCTGTGGATCAATAACAAATGATGTTTCTTCCATTATATGTGTGATCTTTCATGAACAGGATATCCCACTAATCTAAGGCAATTCAATTGACATGGTTCCTGGCATCGTTTAATTTTGGCCCTAAGGATAGAGGACAGTTACGGAACAAAATAACTGATACTCATGCATACGACCCCAACATATACAGATTTTAGCTACAGAACTGGCAGATATCTTATCAATTTACAGTGCAACCACACAAAAAATGGTCGAGAAGAATGCATATCGATTCAGCTTAGCTCCTAAGCAATGCACCAATCATTTAAAAAGGTAGTAACACATGGACAATCAGGCACAAGTCACAGATAGGACAACTGTTTGATTTGTTTGGAATTGTTTCCATAATCTAGAAATTACTGAATTAAAGCCAAGAAAATTGCAACATTTTTGATAGTCTTGCTTAAATATGTCCAAGAGAATGCAATGCTCATTATCTGCCTTGCTTGCCTTCTTCAATCCAAATGAACACAACTACCAAAAACAATCTTATAAACACTTCATATCATCATTTAAATATAACTTCCTCAAATTCTTCAGAATGCTAGGGTCTTCAATAAATGTCTACTTCATACATGTCCTAATAGTCAACCATTTATGGATGAAACATACGATATTTGCAAATTGTCATTCACATTTACAGTAATTTCAAAAGACTCAAACCCAAATAAGATTTCAAAAATTGAAAAAGGAGATACTTCACTTTTGGAAAACTAGTGTAAAAAAATTGACCTTTAAGGAAGTGAGTGTAATAAAAAGTTTGACCTTTAAAGGAAGTGTAATAAAAAGCTTGACCTTCATGGAGACGTGAAAAAATTTCAAAATTGGCCTAAGAGCATCGGCATTAATTTATGTCCAATTGATGTTATAAATATGGCCCACAAAAATAAATGTTCGATAAAATACTTTCAAATGAATTTTATGATAATAGTTAATAACATCTTTGAATTTAAAAGTTAATATACTCAATTAGCTAATGGCAATGCTCTAATCCTACTTTACAAAGGTTTTTACAATAAGCCGAAAATCATTTTTGTGTATAATCATTCAATATATTCCTTTTTCTCCTTCTTATATATTTAATATTTCAATAACTCCAATAAATTAGACATTTTTAATTTAAATTTTAGGAAACCTGTTATAATTGTCAACAACTGAAAAACATTTTGAAGAAAACTAATAAAAATACAAAATAGTCACATTATAACTAAATCTGCAAGATAAACTGTACATGATTATAGAAATTAACAGAATGTTTATTTCCTGATGAAAAATTTTTAGTACACACAGTTTCTCAGGAAAATATAAATAAATAGTCCCACAACTCAATAAAAATCAGAGGGAAGGGTAAATTCGTGTATATAGCTTCAATTTGCACCAAGCTATTAATAATTAATAGTTTGTCTAACATCATCTCAATCCAATCAATGTTTTTTCCTATGCAGATGGAAAAAATTACAAAGCACACGCTGACAATAAGAGCAATAAATATAAACTATAACAATCTTATAATTCTCAGTAAACAAAAACACAACAAGAGATTTTATTTAATATATAAATTTACACAGAAAATTAAATAAAAAAAGTTTTTCTACAGGGATAAACTTTTAATGTCTATTGCATAAGACTTGACCATGCATTGGCGAGGAAAAGCTACAGCTGAAAATTCTGCAAGACAAGCTGTATTAAATGCTAAACTATTTATTTTTGAGTTACTGAAAACAACAAAAATAATTCAAAATCACCATATAATGCTGTTTGGCAGCAAATACTTCACATTTTGGTTATTAATCCAGCTAAAGATGTGGACCTCATTTTTCCAAATGATTCAAATACAAAAACTCTAATGTTAGAGGACAACAAGATTTTTTTAAAAAAACGTAATGTAGACAACAGAGGTCCATGATTTGGAACAGAATTATGGGTATTTAGGTGAATGTGAGACCCGCTTCTCTGTAAGTAGCATATATCTTTTCAATAGAATTTACATATGCAGCAGTCCGGAGGTCCAGACCCAAGTTGTATTTCATAGCTGTTCGCATGATAGCCTACAAAAAATATATTCATTTCATATGAAAAATATATTAGATAATGAAAATTAATAAACATCAAAATTGAAAAAGTTAATGCATTTGATAAATATATTATCAACAAGTTACTAAAAACATGTATTGCCAATAAATTGGAAATAAATTATAAAAACAAAATTGGACTATTTTTATACTTTAAACGTTGGAAAGTATTTTTTTTTTTTTTTTTTTTTTTTTTTTTGCATAATCAATATTTTATTTATCACTTAAAATTAAATTATATATATAAATCAAACTATGATTTGATTCCCAATAAATGCATCACATAGCTAAAATTTGAAAATAAAGAGTTACAATACATAGTCCAAAATACATAAATATATAGGACATAAGAATAATAACTCGACTATTCCACTTTTGAAAGAAAATATTTCTAGGCAATTTCAGATTTGAATAACAGTTTAAATATTATGCACACAAAATATGCTTGTTACGCAGGTATGCAATGGGTACTGTATATTAACATAAAAACTTACCCTGGCAGAACGTTCCATCGTGTAATCCAAACCAGAGTGCACAATGTCTTTTTCAGACGCACCCTAAAAAATAATTGTTGAGATATTTTAATTTCTTTAAGAGCAAGAACAATTTTACTTTTCAATTCAATTACATATGTTACAATAAAAAAATATATATATTCTCACTTTTTTAAATAAAAGTATTACTAGCAAATGAAATTAATAACTGAAAGAACATAATTTTTTCTTTATATGTATTTATATTTATGAAAAAAACTATTTATAAGTTCTAAAAAAACCAAACTTGAGCGATTTTGAAGAACATATCAGGAAGGAGAGACTGTCAATATGAATAAAAGAAAAGTTGGTTTATGGTGCAAGAGTTCAAACCGGCTATGCAGCGCTAAAACCCGAGTACCTATGATCTAGACATTAAAAGAAATGGGAAAAATGAAAAAATTTATCAACAGACAGACTGTTTGAAAATTAAGAAGGGTCGCTAAAGTATCCAGGAAAGGGAAAAGGTCACTATGTACTTATCGAAAGAAGGTAAAGACCTCGAGGGAGAGAAGATTCTCAAGAATTTTATGAAACTCAGTGTTTTCAAATGTAAAAAATTAGAAATGAACTCAGCCACATACATAATTAATCCAAAAACATGTACAAGGACAAA
Organism: Nephila pilipes; assembly: GCA_019974015.1. NCBI lineage: Eukaryota > Metazoa > Arthropoda > Arachnida > Araneae > Nephilidae > Nephila > Nephila pilipes. The sequence goes on along the minus strand of BMAW01018629.1, from coordinate 88,802 downwards.
GGAAAGTAGCCCTCAGATGAATTCCATTACCTTTTTTAGTTACACTGGGATTTAAAAAGGGTTTTTATGTTAATAAATACTTCTGTAAGAAGAACTATTTGATAAAAGGCTTACAATGCATACAGATAGCAAAAGCTTATAGCATATAGATGTCTCCAATTGTTTATTTTATCAATAAAAATTGTAGATTCTGATACCTATAGAAGACATAAATTACTGAGAATTTAAATTACGAAGAACCACACGAGACATTATAGTACAAAATAAACATAGTAAGAGTATTATAGTACATTATAGCTCTCAAGAGAGTAAAAATTCATGCAAAATACTTCAGTAACCATTTTTAATAAATATTGCACAGCTACAATTTTCTCTGTGCTTCAGAAAAATAATTCACATCCAGACAAAATTCTGAATCTCATATAAACAATTCTATATCTCTATGTAAAAAATAAGCACACAAATATTTACTACTAAATGATAAAGGATCTCCTTTTTAAATTAACTTATATTTCTTTCTACTTTTAAAAAATACAATATTCAGAATTCATTCTAGTTCAATGTAAATTATAGACAGTAAATAAGTGAAAAAGAACATGCTCTCGCAAGAGCATGCAAGGTTTTTCCAATAGATAAAATATAAAAATTATTTAAATATTTTAGACAGGGCAAAATCATCAATTCCAAAGATAGACATGTAAACAAACTTGGCAAAAATTAACATTAAGTATTTCACAAAATTGTTTAAAAATTGCTAAAATAATGTTAGAACAGTGAGGAAATATATATCAACAATGTTGAGATACATATTGAATTAAAATAAAGAATGTATGCTTTATTAAATGATCATTAAGTAAAATTTGATATATATACTTTCAGAGAAAAATTTATCTGATCTTTTTAATTAAACAGACAAGAAAATGAGATTTGACTATTATTATAGGGCCCAACAGCTGAAGGGAAATGCTAGATCATTTCAAAACTAACTTAAGAAACAAAGTTAGTTTACATTACAATCTCTCACATTAAAAGTGTATTAAATATGGAACAATAAAATATTATTGAAAGGGAAATTTTAAAGACAAAATTGAAAGATCATTCCCAGAGTAAATTTGAAATGTTCGGTTAAAGAATTGGTTTAAAATGTTAAAAGGAACTGTTCAATGATTGTGAGATCTGCAAGATTTCAATGTATATTTTCTATAAAAAAGAAGATAAAAGGTTAGAATTCACTTTCATCATCTGAATATTAGAACATTTGTTGCAAATATTTAAGATTTTAAAATACAATAACAAATACAAAAAGAGCTAAAACTTATTTAATAGGCTAGCTCATAAAGAAAAAGTAAATTTAATCCTATTACAAGAGCAAGAAAACAATATGATTATGCAAAGTGTATGGATTAATTTAAATTTTAAGAATTTATTATATTTTGAATGTATAATACACGGTCTAAAATATTAAATATTCTTCACAGCAAAATTAAAAAAGGACTTTTTGTTAGTTGATATCGTGTCTACTAAATTTACAGCTAGAAATAATACTCACCGCAATAAACTCATTACTACTACTTACCGAAATCTTCTTTTGAAATGATTCACTGGGAACAATTGGAATACGCCCACCTGCTTTTCCAAACCTCCTTTCTAATGATTCTTGAACACTTTCTATAAAACATAACAACTGTTACTATATAAATTATTGACAATGAAAAAGCAAGTGAATATATATATCTTGCTTTCAACACGCATTATAAAAATATATAATTAATTTTAATATATCTTATAAAAAGACTGCAAATAATTTGTATAACTAAAAAAAAACTAAATTCTAATTGCTTAAAGATTGATTTGATTACATTTTGTTTCAATTATTTATGAAAGTGAAGAGTTCTTATAATTAACTACATTAAAATTATCATGATTACATCAATCCTGTATTCCTTTTCACACACTATTTGGCACAAAATATTAAAATTATTTCAATGAATATAAAACAATATTCTTCATATATTTTGAATTCAATTTTTATTTTTAATGAATCTGATTATTTTTAATACTATAAGAACATAGATAAAATTACAGCTATTAATGCTTAAAATAGACAATATGCAAAACTAAGTATTTCAAATTTTTAAAGATATCTACTAAATAAATATAGCTTTTCTTTTCAACAGATATCAATAAAAATACATGTATTTACCTAACAAATGATAGTTTGAGTCCCGCTCATACTTGAATAGAAGTCGACCATAACTGACATGATTTAAATTTTTCAACCACTCAAAATAGGAAACTGTTACACCTCCAGCATTAATATACAAGTCTGGGATCACCAAAATGTTACGTGACATCAAGATTTTATCAGCAGCAGGAGTAATGGGACCATTTGCAGCTTCAGCAATGATCTGAAATAAAATATATAAATTAAGTACTTTAATAGGAAGAAGAAAAACTAAAAATTTATAATTTAAAAGAAGATTAAGAATAGAAATTTGTAATGTAAATTGATTCAGTTATGCAGAGTGTCAATTACAAAAATAATTAATTTGAAGGTGTCAATGTATGATATTACATTCATGTAAATCAGAATAAAAACATAACCAATACACTTCTAGATATGATCTTTTAGAAACACTAAGAATATCCTAACAATAGTAAAATTTCAAGACAAACATTAGGTAGAACAGCTGTGGTATTGATGAAATTGTTGCTGTAATTCTGGTTTTCAACACATTAATAGAATTAAATTTCATAGCAATAACTTCATTTTTAACATAGCTCCATAAAAAAAAAAAAAGTCTAGGGGTGTAATGTTTAGTGAATAAGGAAGCCACAGTATTGGGCCCTCATGTTCAATCCACCTGTTTAGGTTTGATTGGTATTATTAACGTCACACTAGGAGCAACATGAGGGCTATTGGTGACAGACCTCGGAATTTTAAACCTTTGTCAAGTGACAAGGATGACACCTGAACTGGCGGCCCGCCCGCCCCTAGCTGCCATGACATACCAATGGGATGACATATGGCCCCGAGAGATTCCATGCATCAGCCTCAACTACACGGCAGATCTTTAGTGGCATCAAGGCTGGAATCTATGACTCAACAAAAACCTCCAGCTGCAAGTCCGTTACCATGACCATTCCACTCGTTTGGACACTTTTATTACTTCTCTGAAGTGACTTAACTCTACAAAGCACCATCATGTTGAAAAATAACCAATGGATGAGAATGATTAGTTGCAGAAAAGTGAATTGTTCCAGCATTTTGAAATATTCTGCTACTGTCTAACAAGAAACAAAGGGTTGATAATCTGGTGGGACAGTAAACATTCACTTTGAGGAACAAACTCTACAACATGATGGGGATTTTCTAAGCTCCAGAGTCATGCATTATAACCATTTATTCATCAGCAAACATGGAATGTAGCTTCATTCAAGAGAAAGTAATATGATTTAATAATTGAGAAACATTCTCAATACATTGCGACATTTGTATAACAAATTCCAACTTCATTGGCTTGTCATTCGGTCCGAGGTGCTAAACAATTTGAATTTTGTAAGCATGTCAACAAACTTCCCTGTACAAAAGAGGATGCACCATAGATTTAGGAATTCATGATTCTTACCTGATTGATTGTACAGGACTGTTAATAAACACTGTGCATATTGTTTCCATTTGTTCTGAAATGCCTTATATGAATACCACTACATTTCAAACACAATTCTTGTTGCCAGAAATTTAACATGCCACCCTTTTAACATTTTACCTGAAGGTAGAGCTTTATGAAACTCCATAACCGAAGTCCCATAATGTTAAAATTACAGACTGATATTCAGCAAATCACAAAAATATCACCTTTACCTGAAGAAACCTATTTTTTTTCCTTCAGCCATTGTAACGATTTAACATATGCCTGAAATCATCAATTCCTTGTGCTTTCATTATACAATATAAGCATTAGGTCACTATTTTATAGGAAAGAAATAATTGTAGAGTAATTATTGCTTTGTGATGATTTTTTTATGTTAATGCATCTCTTTTGAAAAGGATGCCCAAAGCATTTTCAATTTGAGATATTTCATCATTAGGATTTCTACATCTAAACTGTACTCTAAAAGAGTATTTTATGAAAATGAAATTAATTCTGAGTAAAATTTTACAAATGAACTGTTTTATAAAAATTCTTTTAGAAATTTTACAGCATTGATATGCAAGTTATATACGTTATGAGTGCATCTTAGAGTTACAAAGGAAAGGCAAAATTTGTTTTAATTAATAGCTTCCACATGACAAACATAATTAAGAAATTAATAAGTAAAAAACAAAGATGCCACCTCTTAAATAGAACTAATTCAAATTTTAAAAAATTATGTAGCAATTTATGAACAAAGAAAAAAATTAAAAGAGTACAGAGTACATTGAAAACATAGATCATTGAAAATTACAAACTTTCATTTAAATTCCCTTTTTTTTAAAATTTTTAAGCAAGAAAAACAATGTTATTAATTTACCTTACATTGCACTTTTTCTGCATTACTTTTAATGATTACTTTCTCTGTGGCTGCAGGAATCAAGATTTCACAAGGTTCGTAAAGTAAACATTCTCCTTTATATGGTTCAGCTCCTGGAAATCCATTGATGGTACCATTTGCCTAAATAATATATATATAACATGTTTTTGCTTAATTCATTCAATATATAAATTATGAAAGAAGATAAATCACGTGTAGATCAAGTACTTCATATTAGAAATTATGTTCATAGAGTAGACTGTATGTGCAAGTAAAAAATAGACTGTATGTGCAAGTAAAAAATAGACTGTATGTGGATTAATATAAATAAAGTGGTTTATTAAATAAATAATAGATGAGTGAAAGAATAGCAGCTGATTTCCATAATCAACACACATAAACCAAGTTAAGAAGAAATAACTGTTCAAGGTCGTTATGTTTCGCAAAATTAAAATTTTCAACTAGATTTGGAGAATAAACAGAATGTCTTCAACTAATATTGTCATCATATAAAACATAAAAGAGTTATAAATATTCTAATATACCTGTCAATCTTTTTTTTAAAAGAAAATTTAATATTCAAATATAAATTGAAATTTTTGACAGTGGAAATATAAACGAAATATTACAACACTTTCAAAAACAAAAGCATTCAAATCCTCCACATATAAAATTTGGTTATTTTTCAGTTTGTAGGGTATAACCTAACCAGTCATGTAATATTGAGAAAATAGTCCATTAATTCATATGCAATAGCATCAAAAACATGTTTTTAGTTCACATAAGAAATTTAAATTTTGAAATTATCTTTACACATACATGACTAAGTTTATATTTACACTTGCTTAACAAAAAATTGTTTCCAATTTGCATAAAACTGAATTATTTCAATTGTCACATAAATAAAGTAGTTAATTATTTTATACTTGCAGGTTAAAAAAAAATTACATTGATCAAGTACTCCCTTTCAATAGAAAAAAAAAAAACTATTTTCACTCATTCGTTTAAAATAAAATTTCTTATCTAAGTCACAATTATCCAAAAGCCTCATTAACAATCAAATTCTCAATATCTGAAATAATTATCTTCAACATAAAGCTTTTACTTTAATCATGAATGAGTTTTTGAAGTATACTTATAACAAAAACATGTAAGCCTAATTAAATCCTACATTCATAGAAAAGTAATATAGTTTTGAATAAGCAAGAAATCAAACCAAATATCAACCCTTCTGACAGTTTTAACAGGGGCTTTTTTCGCACACTATTTTCCATTTAAGCCCAGAAATGAATAATCAACATTGCACAAGAGCATTATAAAATGCTATTTGTAATGGACTTGGGAAACTTTCAACCACAGTATGATAATAAGGAAGTTGTAGTTCACTTTACAATTTCAAATCATACTGTACAAAAAATTTGAGGCTTGGTCGAATTTAACTTGCAGCAGTTTTTATTATTCAGCAAAATAATCGATGATACAACTAAATCTTGAACCCGACAATTTTCTTATAAGTCCACATAAGAGATTTATTTTTTATAGAGGAGAAAAATAATTATCTTGTAATGAATGCATGAATCAATACAAAAAATGTTTTAAAAAATATGAGGATACTCAAAGAAATATAAATTTTCATCAAACACCTTCTGTTTAAAATTATAAATGTGTTTCTAATTACATTAAAACTCCTTCCCCATTTTAATAAAAGGAATTTTTAGAGCTGACTTTATAACTTTTAACAATTCTGTTGTAGACATTTGAAAGCTCATTTTCCAGAAAAGATTGTGTTAGAAAGAGATCTACCATTTCTTTTCAAAACTATTTCAAAAACATACTGCTGTATGAGAATCAATGCCTTTACAAGTAAACTTACCAACTTCCAATCTTCAAGTTCACGAGGATCAATTCCATTAGGATTGAAAATGCTGCCATCTACTTCCATCACTCCGATGCATCGTCCACCTGCTCTATGGAGATAACGCATCACATGGAGACCCACATTACCAAGACCCTAGAATATAGAATTTATATATTAAACAGAGGTTATATATATAGTTTTTTTTTATTAATTATTGAAAGTTTCTATTCCCACACTCATGCTATGCATTACTATTATGATAATATCTTTAGCTTTTCATAGTTTGGCAAAATACAGAAATAATTAACTCATGCAGGAACAAAGTAGGAAGGCTATGATTTTTGCAGCAAATACTTGAAGATATTTTTTAATTCTCTGATGGCTACGAACGAGCCTAGCTTGCACTCGCATAGTATGCTATAATGGACGCAGAGGAGTTTAGCTCGGCTGAAAAAGGTAGCAGCCGAGCCCTACTCATCTACTAAAACTTTAACCCAACGCATGCTGACGAGCTGAAATTGTCTGCATATATTACCCAGAATTGTTTGTTTCTAAACCATACCAATTACAAAATTTAGTTAATTTGATAGCATATAGATGGTAGTAGGGGTAACATAATTTTTTTCTTTTGCATTATAAGAGAATATGTTGCCGATTTAATTGTTGTTGATTTAGTTATTTTTCTTGTGTAATTTGGCGGAAATTTATTACTGAAATGGTTCAAAAGTAAAAGTTGAGATAATTTTGATGAGAAATATATGATGAATAATTCTATGTTTTAAGATGTATCACACATAAAGGAGGTTTAGGTAAATATAACTATTACATGCTTTGTAACATTTTTAATTGCACGTTTATTTAGATATTTTAATTTAATATTTTACAAACTAATATTTCTGTATAATTTACTGAATTATTTAAAAAGGCCAATTATAATTGTTGTAAATACTAAATTAATATACTGCAAATAATTCTTTAAAGACTGCCTTTCAAAAATGACAGCTATTTGTATAAACGCCAGCAAAAGGGTGACATTTTCAAAACTCGGGGGAAAAAGCAACTCAGGAGAAAACAGCTGCCACTTTAAGTGAGCATTTGATTGTAGCATTACATGTAATAAGAGAGCGAAAATTGTTGATTCCTCTGACCATCGAAGGGTTAAATTAAATTATGCAACCATTATGGAAAAGGTACTAGATACTGAATATATATGAATTGAATTTTTTTTTATATAAACTTTACACTATGAAACAATACGAGAGCTATTGGCGATGGATTTCTGAATTTTGAACCTTCGTCAAGTGATGAGGATAATGCCTGAACTGGCACCTCCCTCTCCAACCATCCACGTCATGCCAATGGGAGGACAACATGCATCAGCCTCATTACACAGAGGGTCTTTAGAGGAAGGACTCAAACCAATTCCTTGATGAAAATGATACTGGCGGCCAGTTCACGACTATGATTACTACATTACTGCAGCCACAGAACAGATGTAAAATAATTCAGGAACATTTATTTTAATATATATCATCTATCATCAATTAAGCTATCAAGTGAAGTTAATTTCAAAAGGCTATTTGGGACTTACTTTTGTTGTCATATCGCAGTAATCTCTTGGAATTACGTGTTGCCAATATGACGTCATCCCACACATCTGGCAATGGTTTTGGGAATTTGCATTCGACAGTATTTTTCAGTTACGTCATACAAAGTTATTTTTCATTGGATGACGATTCTTAACTGTCGAGTTGACGGTGTCGAATGCAGATTCCGGATATATATGTAAGGAGATCTTAGTGTAATGATATCGGGAATGGCCAAGTGAGTGGTGACTGTGAGGTTTTATGGCACAAGAGCCAAGGTAGGCCATGCTTGGGAATGCTAAGATGCTGGAAGAGATCTCAGATGGCTATAAGAGATCTTATGATGGTGAATGAGACTTTGGCTGTGATTGATGAGACATCATTATGATTCTGTAGCTTTCGGCTTAATAAGTGATGTTATTAATTAGTCTTCATCATGTAAATAAAATGTCATCATGTAAATAAAATTAGTCTTTTAAATATTAGAGTTTGTCTTACTCTGCTTGTGGCAATTATTTATCAAAGGTCACCTTAGGTAGGCCAACAATCTTATTATTACATTAGACAGCAAAATTGCAAGCAAATTATCAGAATTACTTAGAATGTGAACATTTTAAGTCTCTTGATTTAATAAAACTAGAAAATGTTTAAGTAACCAGGACAATGAATAATTTTCCAATAGATATTAGATTTTTAGTAAGCAAACAGATTAGATAAACAGAGCTAAACAATAAGTCATCTACATTATTTCATTGATGTTACTATATGATACTAATCTGTTACAACAAAATGAAAATGTTACCAAAACAATGATACAAATGAACTAAAAGTTCATCCACCGGTTTTATGTAGACAATCTTTTTGCTATTAACTTTTCTTTGACACAAGTATTACTTTTTTTTACCAACATGGCGTTATAATGCTGTGGTACAATGGAAATATGCTTTACAAAGTAATTTAGGAATATTTGTTTGTAATCAAGTAAATGTAATAATGGCATATTTACCTGGACAATGAAGGTTTTTCCACCCCAACCTGGTGTTGTACCAATCATACTCATGTAAGTGGCTTCATTAACGAAGTTATCCAAACCATGATACACTCCCTAAAATAGGAAGCATTTTTATAGAAAAGTTGAAAAGATAAGAAACACTTTATGTTGGCTTTCCAATGTTATCAAATATTTAGTAAGTTAGTTATTATAAAAGGTATGTTTCATAAATTAAGAAAATATTTCTCACAAAAATGCACTGTTTACAACTTTTTTAGGACAATTATAACATACTTGAAAAAAAAATCATAAGTATAAAGATTCACAAAACTGTATTGATTTCAAAATTTGCACACAGACATCATTGATTTTCTCAGAATGAGAAAAATTCTAAATCGCAAATTAGTTAAAATATATGATATTAATAATCAATCAGAAATAATAAATTTAAGGACAATAATCAAGAATAAATTACAAAGGAAAATAAAACATTTACATAATTTTTGTTTCATACATGTAACTAAAATTTTATTACCACTTACATTTTACGATAATTCATAATGTTACCAGTTATTTTGGTGAGCAAGCTAAATCCGAGACTCACCCTTCCAGTAGCTGATATTCTTCCATGTATTCCACCTTGATTAATAGGTTTTCCAGTTACACATGCATGTGAATTCATATCAGTGTGACCTGAAAGAAACAATTTATGAAGTACATTCAACTTTGATTTTACTTCTATAAGCAATACTTAATGCATATTAATGTTTCAAGATGAATTTTGCCACAAGGTACCAGCATATAAATCAATATTAGTTTGTTCCATAATGAAAAAAAGAAGGGTGCAAATGAGTGATGGTGAAGTTAAGTGGCACTAGAGTCAGATATGGTTATGCTGCACCAAACAAGGTATAACTGTGAAAAAATTTATTGGAAAGGAGGTTATCAAAAATCAAGAAGCATTGCTATAGTATCGTGGGGATGTGTCACCCATGTTTACCAATGACAGTAAATCCCATTGGAAAGGGAAAATATCACTAAGGGACTGCCCATACATGCCTGAAAATTCAAGCCCCTGAGGACAGAAGGGGTGCAAGAGGAAAACAAAATATTTGTATGCGGGTACAATTATTTTCAAAGATGAATGAAATTAAAAGGAAAAATTTGGTTCCAATTTTACTTAAAGTAATTTTCTAAAAGTAATTTTACGTTTAGCATAACTTTTGAAATGCAAAAAGTTTCATAAAAATGATGCATTTATTGCTTTACTTATCTCTGACACAATATACATCAGGTTTGTTATTTTTTAACTGTGTAATCAGTATGTTTATATGCAATTGGTTACAGGGATATATTTAAAATACAGGATGGTTATAATTAAAGGGACCCTACTTAGACCCCTGTAGAACCCGTTCTGCCCATCAGATTTTGTGGAAACTTGGTGTATACAATATATGGACCATAAGGAAAAGATTACTTCAATAAAAAATATAGATTAAATTTTGACTATCAGATGGTACTTTTCAAAAATTCCTATGCAAATTAGTTAAACATATAAAGAGACTTGCAGTCAGAGCCAGAAAATCACTCTGTGTACCTTTGTAATCATTAATCTACTTACAGAAGAAAGATTGAGCTTTACTGGTAAAACTGTTTTATCAGAATGGCAGCAATAGCTCAGCTGTAGTGTGTGAATATTGTTGTCGAAGGGATGATGAAAAGGTCCCATGTCGAAAAACGGTTTGTAGATGATTATGAAATCTATTCTTTAGCAAGTGCTAAATCAGGATCACAAGAGTTGGCAGTTCTGTAGTCAACAATACAAAAAATTCTGCAATCCATTTTAAAATGGTATCTGTATAAGATCCACATTGTGAAAATGCTACAGCCTCAGTTTGCTTGCTAACTTTTGGTAAGAATGGAAGTTGATGATGCATGGACTTGGAAAATTCTATAGTCAGAAGAGGTGTCCTCTTCTTTAAATAGAGCTATGAACAATTAAAATTGCCACATATAAGGTGCTTCACCTCCTAATGTCCTGTATCAACAACCACTGCATTCTGATTATATGACTGCATGATGTGGATTTACTGATTTTATCCTTGGACTGTTTTTCTTTGAAACATTCTCTCCTCAAGGTCCTAAAACAAGCTACAGTGAACTCCTTCAACAGCAGGTCATTCCTGCTTTATAAGAATGGCAATGTTTTCAATTCACTCTTCATGCAAGATGGAGCAACTCCCCACATTGGGCATCAAGTCAAAGAACTGCTTCAAGCTAACTTTGGTGAGAATCATATAATATCCAGAGCTTTTCTGGATGCCTGGCCTCCTCATTTACCTGATTTAAACTCATGTGATTTCTGGTTGAGGGGATTCCTAAATGACTGTGTTCATTGAAGAGGAATTATGACTTTATCCGAATTGAAGGCCAGCATTATACACCAAGTTGCTGGAATTACTCAAGAGTTTCTTTGCGCTACCATTGAACACACTATAATGCGATTTCAACATGTAATTTATGTCAATGAAGCACATGTTGAGCATATTCTGCAATTGAATACATTTTAATTATTCTGATAGATTTTTTTATTCTTTAGACATTACAATGCTCCCTAGTGGTCAAAATTTTGAACTATTTTTAATACAGAAATCCTTTCCCCATGGTTCATACAACATATTTACCAAGTTTCATCAAAATTCAGCAAGTAGAATAGATTCCAGAAGGGTTTGAATAGGGTCACTATTGTAACCATCCTGCACCTTTCACTTCAGATATTAAAAAACATAAACAAAATCTTTTTTTTGCAAAATTCAAGTAATCATTTAATAAAAAGAAGTGGAAATTAATCATCAATTGAAATTGCAATACTCCATTGATAAACTAGCTGATATCGAATCACAGCCCAGTTGGATCATTAAAAATGCTGTACTCGAAAACCACAAAAAACAATGCATTTAAACAACTACAGCTTAGTATTATAGCATAAAACTTAATATAGTACATTCAAACAAATGTCTAATGTTATTTCTTTGAAGTAAGAGATAAAATAATTTTCTATGATTTACTGACAGCCAAAGTCAAAATGCTAGATTAATGGCAGGGTCAGAAAGATGAAATGACAGATTATAAAGAGAGCATAGCAAGTTGTGAAATCAGTTATAATATAAATTACAATGCATCATTTTGTAAAATTTGTTACATAAGAATATATTTTAAAACTCAAAGATTGAATATAGAAAGCTTTTCAGATATTCTAAAAAGTAAAAATTGTGAAATAAATACCAATGGTTTGAGCATATGTGTCAGCAATCCAACTCATTTCCCTTTCACCAGTTCCCATATCTGGAGCTGGAACATCCAATCCAGGTCCTGTGCAAGCAAAAATATAAATAAATTAAAGCACAAACAATACTTGCTATTGATTCTCAACTGTCCAAAAAATACTACAACAAATATATATAAGAACGAAAAAATATTCTCTAACATTCACTCTCTGACATTTAAATCAAATAAAAGCTAATAATTTATTTATATATACAACCAAACCATTTTTAATAGTTCTTTAATAGTTTAAAGAATTTCATTTACAAAAGATGTCTTATGTTAAATAATTACAAGTATAATTAATTTTTATACTTTTGAAGTTACAACTTCCACATAAAAGTATTGAAAGATAAAAAAAATTAATTTCTTTAAGTGGAAAATGTTCCATATTGAATATTTTAAAATTCTAGATCAGTTAATTTTTAAAAACATTTTAATTCATGAAACAAGAAAAATGAAGCACTTAGAGAAAGCAAATTATCTCAAGACTAAAACTAAAAAGAATCCTTAGGAATAAATTTATTACAAAAAATAATAAACTCTCTAAGCTTTTAATTTCAAATATTACAAATAACAAAAAATTGCATTTCCATCAAAATGAAATAGCTTTCACAAAGAAATCTAACTTACAATAAAAAAAATCACATATTTTCCCATTTTTTTTTTTTTTTTTATTTCTAATTAAATAATATTTTTATATTCTTTCAAAAATTGTTGCCATTGTTTAGATCAACAGAAATATACATGTCATATTTAATAATATAAACAAAAATTTAGAGAATTAAATATAGAGAATAGTACATGTAGTAACTTGTATAAAATATTGTACAATCTTCAAAATCAACACAATTAAAATTTTAAAGTTATATCAATCTATTTCTGAGTAAAAATTCTAAAAAACTTCTATGAAACAAAAACAATATACGTTAATGAAAAATTACATAAAATATTATCTACTTAATTATGGTTAAATAATAAGATATTTAATGATTCATATATTCAAAATTATGAACATTTTTAAAAATAAGAATGTCTGATAATAATTACAGGTATATAGTTTCATTCAAAAGACTCGAATACTCAATTCTACAGTGCAAACAAAAACATATAGCGCATATAAAGAGCTTAATTAAAGAACTAAAATATGTAATTTAATTTAGCAGTTTTAACATGATAGAATAGCAATTAAAATAAAGAGAAAAATTTATATAAATATAACAGTTACATTAAGATCAAGAATAAGCTTTTTTATTAGTAACAGCCACACAGAACCAAACTCTAAAGCAAAATGTGAAACTAAAAGATTAAGCAAAGTGTTCAACATCTTGTTCCTTTTTTGTGTTCAGCATCTCATTCTTTTTTTTTTTTTGTTCAAAGTTAGATAAAGAAAATGCTTGACATTTGAACTACATGTAGTCAAAATCAAATGGTTTTCACATTTTTTTTCAACTTATTTCCAGTACAGCTGTGTTTGCTTTATTTTGTAACTTCAATGTTTTGATTTAGCGACTTAATCTTCTATTTTTGTTACTTCATTGATTGATTTGATAACTTCATTAATTCCTTTCGTATATATCTATTTTTTTCCCTCCACTGACTTTTAGTAATTTGTTTATTCTTTTACTTTGCTTTATGTTTGCCTGATTAACTTCTATAAATTCCATGTGATACTAGCAGAGCATGGGAACTATTTACATGACTACAAAAAAAAAAAAACTTCAATACTTTTTCAAATAGAAAAAATACTCCAACATAAGTATAATTTGATTTAACCTGTTTAAAGAAAACATTTTATTACATCAATTATACTTGTTGACATTATACATATTTTCCTATATATATATATATATAGCAAATTTAATATTTTATTCATTATTTAAAGCTAAATGAATGTAAATATATTAAAAGTTAAAAATTGAGTGTAAATGTAAGTAAATTTTAAGGACATACGATGAACTGATATATACAGCAAATATAAGTAATTACCGATAAATGAAACACTTATTAATCCGATAATGTGTTCAAAATTTAGATTTCAATCTTTTACATGAAGCAATGGAGTCCATAACATATTCAAAATAGATGCTCTGTATAACAAAAAAATTCAAATTGAGGAATTTAAATTTGTTTCAGCTAAAAAAGTTTCAAAAGTTAATTTTAATATTTTTATATTTATAATTTTTCAAATCTTTCAACAATAAGAAATACTAACCTAAAAATCCTTTCTTAGCTAACTGCAAGGCAAAATTACGAGTTATTTTCTCCAACTCAAATTCACTGTATTCCCTTGGATTAATTTTCAAGCCAGCCTTAGCACCACCAAAAGGAACATCTACAACAGCACATTTGAATGTCATCAAAGCAGAAAGGGCCTTTACTTCATCAAGACTGACATCCAAGCTGAATCGAATACCTGAACATCAAAATATAAATTAACATAAAAGTTAAAATACTTGACTTAATTACTACAAATTTAATGACTTTCTTTACATACAATTTAATGATATTTATCCTGTATACTATATACTATTTAATATTTCTATATTAATCTTTATGTTATACTATATGACTTAAAGAGATTACTGTATTTACCTTTTATGCTTTCTAATTCTTAATACCTTAATCATAAGAGGAAAACAATGTAAAATTTTCTTAATTACATTACATTTCCAATTTTGCCTGTTTTTCCACATGCTTGTAATTTACAATTACTCTTCAAAAATATCAAATATCTTTATAGTCTTACTTTAAAATAGGAGAATCGGCATTTTAAAAATCCCTAACAAGAAGATTTACAACATAATACAATAGAAATCCCAAATCTGTTAAATCATCTAAATATTATTTAATTTATAGGAACATGTTTACAATTACAATACTACCCGACATTATAATTCGAAAACTTTATTTACGGGATACTTTAAGAAAAAATTCGCTTGAACTTTCTTATTAATTGACGCATAATATACGTGGAAAGGTACACAGTTTCGGAATCATCTCATGCACGAGAATTTAATAAAACTGTATTATCCTCAAATGTTTTATTGGAAAGTTGAAGTTTTATTAATATTGCAGACATTAAAATAATTAAATCGAAGAGAAATTTAATTACTTAAAAAGTACATACCTCCTTTGCATGGAGTCCTATGATGACTGTGTTGAGCTCTCCATCCATTGATCATTACATACTTTCCACTGTCCCTTTTCAGTGGAAAACACACTTCTAAAACCGAATGACAAGGTCCCAGAATTCCCAAATAGCCCCTGACTTTTTCCCGTTTTTCATCCATGCTCAATTTTGCTTTGAATTCTTCGACAAGTTTGTCTTCCACGATCTGCCATCCTTTATGGTAAAAATATTCAACCATGTGAAAAAATGACGGTTGCTCTGCATCTTCAACATATACTAAATTTTCAGGTATAACGTGGGAACAATAATATCTCGACAGTAAAAAACTGGAAGCCCTCAAGACATTCGACCTTGCTTTATTTAGGCCTAGGTCTATTTTATTCCATCTAACTTTACTAAGACCTATCTGGCGAAAGTTGGATAAAATTGTAGTCGTTTGACCTAGCATGCTGAAAGATGAATATAAAATCTGAACTTGAGCACGGGAATTATACTAGCGAATGATAATATTATACAATGGTGGATTTATTGCTGATTAAAAAACCTGAGTAAATTTTCACTACACATTTTCAACACACCTTGACTTCGCGCTTGCTTACCCCCCTCTCTCCAAATACCAAACCGAACCACAACAAAACCGAAGAAACCTACCTTTAAAAATGAGAGAATAATTTCCCTATGACACGACTTAAAATTCCCTAAATTAATCGGATTTTCTGTGTTTCAAAGAATCATTATTTTTCATGTGAACTAGTTCATTGACTTATTTGTTTTAATCTTATTTCAAATAAATTTAGCCAAAAATTGCAAAAAAAGTGCAAAAACGTCGCATTTTGGATTCAAGAGAAAACTTGTTAAGTTCTATATTTCTGTTTAGATGCACCAAATCAGTGAGCCTCCAGGGATAATGGCTTAGGAATTTTTTACTTGAGTGAAATTGAAAAAGAAGCAACTTCTCTTTGGATATTTCCTTTTGAAACTTTGAAACTAAAGATCTTTAGACATCGAAAACAGCTGTGGCACTAAAACAACATGTGCAGGAAACCAAAACTAAACAGAGAGTGCAAATATTTTTTCCCCCAAATTTTGTCTACGTCTTCAGAATTTCAAAAGTATTATGCAAAACGGAAGAATTAGCCAAAATTATATTTCCATAATTCAGATTAATACATTTTTTTTGGGATATATTTGACACTGTTCTTATTTCTTAAAATTTTTAGCAGTTTGGTTTTTGGTTTTGCCCTCTCTCATGTCTTTTTCAATATATCTTGTATCAAATCTGTGGATAGTTACAGCATTTCTGCATTCATTTTTTACGATATTTAGGTTTATTAATACGAATTTTTTTTGTTATTATATAAACATTATTAACATATTCCTTATGTATAAGTGTAACGACGTAGTATGCTAATTATTTGTAATGTTTTTTTCTTAAAGTGCGTTGCTGCTTTTAGAATATTGAAATTATAGTATGAAAGCTAGATAAAAAAAAATATATAGAACGTACATATTACAGAACTAATTTCAAATAAAGCAGTTTGTCTTTCATCTAGCTAAACTTCAAAATATGTTTCAACAACAAAGAAAATCTCACCTTTTCATTAGTTAATTTTTAGTAAAATCTTGAAGAATATATCGATACAACAGAATTAAAGAAAGAATTTTTTTTTTAAAAAAAAAAAACAGGAGCACTTATAAGACGAAATTTTAAGGATAAATAATTAGTTTTAATATTGATTTTGAGATAGTAAATTTTTTTGAATTATGATAGATTTATTTGTGCTCCCCTCCCAGCTTTAATGCATTAATCTGAAAATTCAGATTTGATTTATAAGTTTTTTTTTATCTTTGTTTAATATGTTTTTGTGATCACTACACTTGGAAGGAAAACAACAGAAACATGAAGAAAAAAATTTAATCCCGAAAAAATCGGAATATCAAATATCTTATATAACAACAATTCTTTACCAGTGGTGATGACGAGAATCTATTATTTGAACTTAATTGAAAATTACAAAAATACTTATGAGTTATATTCATGCAAAGAATGTAATAAATGATGGTTATATGAAAATTCTTGACATGATCAAAAATATAAGTAACTGGAAATATTATAACATGGAAAATATTTCTTACATATTTGAAAAAGATATAAAGGGACAAGTATTTATTAAATATGTTTGTTTTTGTTTTTTATTTACAATTATGTACCATAGGATCAATTTTAATCCTTTATTTTAATGCAGAGATTTCACAAATCATTAAAAAATTATATCATATAATTATATACTTTTCAATTGAAATATCTTTAAATTGCATAACGTGGAAATTCAATCATGCTTTTAAATTCTTAAGGGTAAATTGGCATACATTATTTCTAAAAGTCACATTATTATATTGTATTTATGCTTATATTAAACATTTTGAAAATATATCAAACGGAAGTTTTTAACAATCAAAATTTTTGCAAGGTATTCATTCAAGCCTTTTTATCCCCTGCTTTTCATAGAACGACATACAATATTAGTTTCATCTAAATGTACTTCAATTTGTTAATGAAATAAATATTTATAATATTTGTTCTTTCGTGAAGTTTTTACTGCTTGTAGTGGATTATTAAATTTGATAAAAAAAAAATCTTCGAAATTTATTTTCCCGTCACAGAATTAGAAACTCAATTTAGAAATTAATGAGGGCGATTGATCTTGTTTATTGAGACAGAGTAAACAAGAGAAAATTAATGTTAATTAAGCAAGTTTCCGATTCATACAAAACTTTCAAGCGAAATAAGGCGGGATATTCTGCACCGTTTTAAATGTTTAGCATTCAAATGCGTGCAGCATGAAATTAATGTTTGAATAAAGAACTACTAACTGAGATATTTTCATCGCCCTCTCCTTAGTAATATATTATATTATATAATTTGCCACCAAAATTTATTTAAGACTTTAACAAAACAAAAACATTAGTGAATAAAGCAAAGTTTAGTGTTGATTCTAATGCATAGTATATTCCTGTTAGAAAATTTAAATCGAATATTCCAGGAATTGAAATATGTGAAGAAAAAAATAAGGATGAGAGTATAACCGATTAACGTGTTAATAAATTCAAAGAAATTCGATTTAAGAATGATAATGTATTTCTCTTAATAATTACAACCTATTTTATAAAATTTATTTTTCGCTCAGTTATTAATAAATACATTTGTTTTCAAAATGTTAATGAGAAAAATATTTGGGGCATTAACATTTATAAACTATGCGAGTAATGGCCGCCGTTATAGCAACTGTCCTTCAACCAGGCTCCTTGCTATGGTGGACAATGAGACAGTTGGTGCTATGCATGAGTGTCGTATAATTCTCGACTATTGGTCTGTCTAAGGTCTGTCGAGCCTGATCGCCGTGTAACAGACCTCTCTTCAACACCTCCTCACAGTAAAGTCAGACCGACCTAGATGGCGAGCTACTAGTCGAGATGACCACCCGTTTTCCATCGTCCCTATGATTCTTCTCCTTTCGAACTCCAACAGCTGCTCATATTTTCTCTGATGGTGTTGCTATGGCGTCTCTAGTAAAAAGGCGTTCCTTTACAAAAGATTAAATACACGCAAACAAGCTCTGCTTACCTGTTTCATAATCCAAGGAGAACGAAATTCAAAGCCCTCTAGTGGCATTACGCAATGCGCAATCAATCTGCATTTCTAATCATTTACATATTTGCCTAACATGTACCTTCATGCCAAGCTTAATAACAATCCCACTCCTACTTCTTGATGCACAAATTTTTATAGCAATTAGTGTATATATTCATTTACTCAAACCTATTTTATAACTTTCTTCTATATTCCTTTAATATTAGCATAAGAAATGAAATTAACAGCAAATTTATCTATAATTTAAAGTTCCCCTCTACCAGTTACATTAATTTCGTGAACTTAATGCTAATCGTATGGAATTCCTACTTTCTTCTTTAAAGCTATATTAATGTTTTTATTTGAAAGTAACAAAGTGGGCATTCGAAAGAATGAAATTTTCTGCGGAATTATATTTTTCCTCCGATTTTCGAAAATAATCTTACGTCTATTTTAATGATTCTTTTGTGGGTTTTCCAGTTCTTAAAAATATTTTTAAAAACTGCGGGGTATTGTAATTTCACAGAAATCCTTATCACTTTTTGTTCTTTCGAATACAATTTATAGCATTCAAATAAAAACTACCATCTAGTTTTGAGGAGAAAGTAGAAATTTCATGTACAATTCATATTACGTTCACGAATTCAAATGGTTGGTTGTCGGAGGCCTTAAGTCTTCGTGTAAACTACTTTCTACAAAAGGCAAGGTAGTGGATATTCTTTCTCTTAATATTAGTGACTCAAAATATTTTTGCTATATTATTAAGCTTTGAAAAGCTGCAATCAACCTCATTAATTCTAATCAGAAAAATTATGTCGATGGGCCGTCAAGATTTTAAACTTTCCGATAAATTGAGCTTCCTATTCTGATTGTCAAAAGCTGATTTAACCACTGAAATTAAATAATATTGTAATGAAAATTTCCTGGCTGTTTGGTAATGAAATCAAGTCCAACTTAGAGGATAATAACAAATGACGCTTTATTCGTAAGTCTTCAGGATGATACACAGGTAGCAGAGTTTAGACAATAACAGTACAAACAAATACTGGGTGACATAGGGTGGCATAGTTTAGTGATAGAGATACAGGAACAAAACAGCCAAGTATTTGAAATCACAATTGTATCAGTAATGTTCAGCTCACCAGCTTACACGCTGCTTCTCCGCAAATTCCCCCGGCTCGCTTCCCTTCCAAATGCCGACAGCTTCCAGTCAATTTCCCGATTGATCTCCAAAGCAGAGACTCCAAAGACATACGCCAACATTTCCGAATCTCCAGCAGATTCACTTGGCCACGCTATCCTCGGCAGTTCCGCTCAATCGATTCCCCGATCAATCTCCAAAGCAGACTCCACAGACAAACTGATTCACTGACTAACATACTTCTTTCCCAGATTGTGGCCCTCGGCATATTTATACCTCTTCCTACCAGGTATGACGTCACTTGGGAAAATTCACGAAAATTTCGCAATTTTCTTCCCAGACGATTTTGCATCTAGGTTCCAAAACATTAGGGAATTTTCCATTTGTCGCCAAGTTTTTCACTGAGTCGTCAAAGTGGTCGCCAAATCCGTTGCTAAGGTTGAAGGATTCATTGCTTAACTTTCCTTTGGCTGCCTGATGATATGTTCGTAAATGTTTTTTTTTCCTTTCATAAAGTAGCCGTTGCAGGGAAGCACCATCTAATGTTTGTAACAATATTTATCCACTGAGAATTCTAATTTCCCAATGAGGTTTTTTCAACGAAGATGAAAGAAGGATAAGACCGCATAGCATAACTTAGTTAATAAATAATTATTTCCTATTGCTTGAAATGCAGCAAGAAAGACATAGCCGTAATGGTACTCATGAAGGTTTTTGGAAAATGTTATACATAGATTTATATTTCCCTGATCACTAATTTAGTTAACTGAATTAGTGACCCGACTTCATTTACTTGCTGCCCATCTTAAGAGCACTTCTGAATGCATGCATAGTATAAGTCAATAACATTTCGTCATAATTTCATTTAATCAGGAATTGAATTCAAAATAGAACCACAATACCCCTAAATTCGAGTACTATAGGTTTGTACTCATCGAAGGGAATTTAACTGCAGTGAGATTTTTATTTTTATTTTCTGACTTCCTTAATATTGTATTTCAAGCACATGGTAAACACATTGAGTAAAGCCCTATTTCAAACAATGACTTTCCATATTACAACGTTTTTCTGAATTTCACTTGGTGTGTGTGTGTGTGTGTGAGTGTGTGTGTGTCATCAAATTTTCGATCGTTAATTTAACCAACTTCCCATCAAACTAGAGCTTTGAAATTTCGGGAATCGTTCGTATTCGCCTAACAATGCAATATTTAGACGTTTGCGACAAGTTTTAACTAATATTTCAATAATTTTAATAAGTCAAAATATTCTTTCCTCTAAGCGCTTTTAGGATTGAGGAAAAAATTTCTTTCCCCCTCTGGGAACACCGGGCACTCCCCACACCACATGAGGCCTCGTAAAACTATTGTACTCACAAAGGGGAGATACTATCTCCGAGATAGTAAGGGCTGCTGACTTTTAGACAGTAATCATTCACAAGAAAGAAAGTTTCCAATATTTGGCACCATGTCTTATGTTAAAGTTAAAAATAACTAACAGTTTTAACTAATATTTCAATAATTTTGTCTAATAAACTTTGCCACCATATAAAAACGTTGTTTTTAAAAACGTTGGTTTTTATATCGAATTATTTATGTTTACAACAGTGACTGCCAACAGAAAAGAAGCCCATTGCCAAACGAAACTGTTTCTTTTATAGGAATAAATAAGCTACTTATGCTATTACATATATGAAGATTGAAACGTTGTTATACGATAATGTAATGTTATTTATTTTTAATTAGAAAGTATTGAATGTCACATTGTTTGGCTCTCTATTTCTAAGAAACATAACTCATTCTCAGATTATATCTCAGGGTTTATTAGTTTTTTTAAAAAAATATTTTTACTATAAATATTATTCCTTGATCACTAAAAAATATTTTTAAAACTAAGAGAGGTGCTTTAAAACATAATACTCTAAAGGTAATCCAGTAGATATTGGATCAATCACCGCCATATTACTGGGAAATCACTTATAACACAATTAAACAGCAAAAACTACGCAATATTAAATGTAATTTAACACAGTATTCGGAAATAAGGAATATCAAACACATGAAATAACTATTTTGTATTGATAGCCTACAATTGAATTCAACGAGTTGTGTATACAAAAAAATTATCTATTTTGTATCGATAGCCTACAAAATCCCATTGAAGTAAATAATACAAAATAATTTTCTATTTCCTAACATAGATTTCTCTGCTGCTTAAAAATACCGGATTACTGACATGGCCAGATAAGTAATGTACCAGAATTATGGATAGAGTATCGTACTTGAAACTCTCCTGGAGTTTATGTGAAAATTTAATTAAAAAACGAAACTTCTTATACTCAAATTCAATATTACAGAAAATAAGTGCACAACCGTTGATGACACAATTTATTGTATGTGGTTTTTAAAAGAACATGTTCAGAGCTGAGAAATATACACCGAAAAGAAATTTTAAATTTAAATGCATCGCGTAAAATTCGATCACTCTACAAATAAATGATAGGAATTTAGGGCAAAATTTTGTTTGAACCAAATTTATTAGACAGGATGGACTTTGTTACTGTTTGCTTGTGGAGAAAAAAGCAAATAAGGCTACGCAACATTTGAGTTTTTTTTTAGCATTAAGTAGGTAAACAGAGATAAATCATCTCCAGAGGAAATTTATTAAATCAGTTTAAAAAAATCGAGTGAAATGAGTATTCTAGTATAATGTTGAAGCGAATTGGTCAATAACGAGAGAGCAGAGAATGAATTTTATTATGCTTGCCTTGATGCAATTTCCGAAGGCGGTTTAATAACATACAGTCTTGCAGACATTTTTATGATTAAGTACTTTACAAATATTAAAGTTAAAAAGTTAGTTTATATATATATTAAAAAAAAATTTGAGGGAAAAATTAAATTCTCTTGTTCTTAAGACATTTAATAATAAAATTTTCGGTATGCGTAACATTGTAATCAGACAGCGCTCAGCATAAATATTTTAAAATTGGTAAAGATGTAACAAACGTTTTTCGTAATTAAACTTTGTAAATCGAATTAATAAATACAGTTTTATGAATCTCTTAGTGGAATCAAAATAACAAACTCATATTCAAAAATTTAATTGAAACTAAAACTAAATTTATAAGTTGGGAATATATTTCATAAAATTATATAACAGTATCACAAGAATCATGCAATTCTTTCCACTGGTTATTGAAAAGAATATTTCTTATTGAAAAATCTGCATTTCATTAAATGAAATTTATAATGCTTGTCATATCTTTTAATTGGAATGCTTCATTACCATTAAATTTATTAGGTCGTTTGTTCACTTATAATTGTAATTTTATGACTCATAATAAAAATGTATTATTAACACATCGCAATAAATTTTCTCTTTAAAATTACCCCGATCAATTTTCATAGGACTGCATACCGATTTCATTATAACCCTTTTAATTTATTAGCTTCAATAGAGATATCTTCACATAATTTTGATACTGGGTCGCATTTTAAGGTTAATCGTGATTAATGACAACAACTATTTGTATTCAAAGTTTTTTTTAAAAAAAATTATGAGTGTACTTGAGAACAGATTAATGAGAAAAAGTTTCTTTTTCTTTCGTTCTCTTTCACTGTATCAATAATTACACTTTGCTTAAGATGTATTTAATTTAATAATTTATTGTTCGCTTTAATTTTAATTCCTGAGTAGAATATTATTGTCTACTTTAATAATTTATCGTTTGCCTTAATTTAAATATTTAATTTAGTAATTTAATTTTCCTTTCAGTTCACGTTTGTGATATTCTTTTTATTGCTAAATGTTGATATCGTTTTTGTACTTAATAATACTTGTATTTTTTGAAGAACTTAGTATTCTATAAAACTTTGAATACTTAGATGTGAAGAAATAATATTTAAAGATTTTGAAAATACAATTGTCTATTGCATTTGTATGCTGCTTTAATAATTTTGAATAATTATCAGATTAAGAATCTGTTAGATTTAAAGGTCTTTAGCTTGTGTTAAATTCATTCATCAAGTATCAAATATAATTTTTTAACCTGTGTTATTGTATTTTCTGAATCAACCGAATACCAATAAGCATGAGACGAGACTAATTCCATTTGGGATAATCCAGCAATAAATAAAATAAATAATCAGATAAATTAAAAACAAGTGACAAATTATTAATATAAAGTAGACAACAATAAAATGAATATAAATGTGTCTATAAGTTATCCAATTATAGTTTACTTTCAGAATCGAAACAGATATGTGTGTTTTAATAAACTTGTATTAAGTGAAGTCTTTCGTCTCATTTAAGTCTATAACTTTCTCATGAGGGCGGAATCTTTTTCTTCTTGTGTTTTACTGAAATGAGTAGAATTGTCAGAGAAATAATATAACTAATTAATTAGAGGTTTTTTTGTCTTAACCAAAAGGACTGAGCTCATCAACAAGAGCTTTGAGCTACAAGAGACACTCCCCCAGAAGACAATTGTTCCAGTCCTCCAACTAGCCCCTTTAGTTATTTAAGTAGATATATTTAAAAACTTACATTTAATCAATAAATACAGGATAAAGCAGGTAATATAAGGGAGCCACATATTTTGTAGTTTACCAATGTTTCAACAAAACATCAGACAAAAAGAAATAACATTAGCCAAAAGAAATCCGAATGAGCAAAAGGACAAGAATCTCGTTCAAACCCATACGGAAAATTTCACAAAAATCAAAACCAGGGGTTACAAACAGAATATAAGTCAAAGTGGGTATGAGAAAAACATTCTAAAGAGGATTAGAGCTTGTAAATTTCGCTGATATCAAAGATAACTCATAACATCAAATCAGTTAAAGAAACATATACAAAAATTCGAATACTTAATAAAATTAAAGAGAATAAAAAGCATATATAATACACATGTACAAACTCGTGTTTACACAATACTTGTACACACATATATATACAAAATATACACCGAAAAAAAACACACACACACAAACACACACACTTATATACGTACCTACATACAAACACACACATATATATATATATATATATGTGTGCGTGTGTGTGTGTGTGTGTGTGTGTGTGTGTGTGTGTGTGTGTGTGTGTGTGTGTGTGTGTGTGTGTGTGTGTACATACACAGATATACATACATACAAAACACTACTGCAATTTGTGCTATTATAAGGAAGTAAAAAAGCTCTTTCGAAAGGGTGGAATATATTATCCCACACAGCCACATGTTGCCCATATATATCAATTTTATGAGGGAAAAGTGTAATTAAATTTTGATGGACTTTCTGTAGATACAATGAATGCGAAGTACGCAGTTATTATACTAGTTGCATTGGAAGATGAATGGGGATGTTTTATTTGCATGAAATGGAAGCATACGCTTACATAATTTTTTTTTTATCCTGTGCACATCTCCGACCATTCAGTCATGAGTCGATGAGCAGCCCAATACAGCGAAGAACGATAAAAGCAGTCAGCTAAGACGTTGTCAGTAACTCATAAAAATGAAGAGTTAAAAGAGTTAAAAGCATTGAGGAAGGCAGGGCATAGGCTCCAGTCATGATCATGCCATGGTCGCAAAGAGGACAAATATTTGTATTCGTGAGTCCAATTGTATACAGGTGGCTCTGCAGATAGTCATGGACCGTAGTAAGTCTAAAGCAGGTCACTCCGACTGCTCTAGGTAAGAAACAGGAAATCCATGACTTATTCAACAAGGACTCCCATTTTCTCCCAGATGCAGAGGCAGATCTTTTTATATGTCTCAGAGGCAGAGGAGGATTTGGTTGGTTGCGTCATTTGAGATCCCACTTTGCCCAACATATCCGCCTGCTCATTTTCATATATCCCGCAATGGCTTGGAATCCACTGCAAAACAATGCGGTTCTTAATATTCAATAGTTTGTCTATTTTTTCCATGGAGTTCCTAGAGATCTCACAATGGAAATATAGGAAGTTGTTAATAGAGTAATTGCCGCCTTAGAATCAACAAAAAAGACAATATTTTTCTTTTCACTCTGGTTTATTTTATACAAGGCTAAAAAGATGGTGGCTATTTCCCCATCGAAGTTGTCAAAGTATTTTCCAACGGCAGAAGACAATGTAAATTCGGTAGAGTAAACCCCCAGCTTCAGCATTTTTAATAGCCCCTTCAGCTGAACCACCATTGTAGACATGAAGCCAGGAATCAACCATGAAACGTTCATGAATAATAGCTAATGCAGTACATTTCAAATCAGAATCGAGAGAGTATTTCTTGCTAACATCTAAAACAAAATCCAAATAACCTTCTGCAAGTTTAAGATTTTTCAGTGGGTACCATGAATCAGGAAAGGGAAATCGAGCCGAAAAAGGAAAGTTGAGAGTGTCATGTAGTTCCTTTATACAGGAAAGATAAGTGTTTTGAGTTTTCAGCCACTCTCCAGACGGCCAATAGTGATTTAGAAAATTGTCCTTTCTTCTCAAGATTGTTTCAGTAAGATTCAAAGCCATTCTCAATCTTCGGTCATACAGGGGCTCCAAACCAGGTTGGAGTTCCATAGCGGCATTTGTTAGATATTATACCACCGGTAGTAAATCTCAGGATAAGATTTTGGAAAACATCCAATCTTTTCGAATTTGTCTCTGAGATTGTTATAAGTGCCTCACAATCATATTCAACTGCCGGCCTTACAAAGGTCTTATAAGAGGTGCAAAACATAATTATTTGGGATGGAAATATGTGCTTGAACTAGTTGTATAGAATGGAAGTATGTGGTATTATAGAATAGTACTAGAGATAGTCATCCATCTGGAACAGGCGATAACGGGGAATGTGTTCGCCATTTGCTGGCAGACGAGCTTCATAGCAGTTATCAAATGCTAAGGCTCTTTTTTTTTCCCCTAGTTTCACCTAAAATGATTCCATTTGCGATATCACTAATGTTATCATATTAATAATTTTAAATTTCTCTAATATTTTTTTGAAATTTTTTCTCAAATTTATTTTTTCGAGAACTTATAAGACTTTCCAGAGCTTGCATGAAAATCTTGTTTTGAAAATAAATTCTTTATTTAGTCCATTTAATTCCGCTTTGTTAAAAGATTATTTTTCTCAAGTAAACACGTTGTGTCCCTTCATCTTTTCGCCAAAGTCATCCAAGTGTTTCGCCAATGTCGGGGTCATTGTTTGACATCTAACAGGACCTCTGCAAAAGCCCCTTTTGTAATGTTGCAAAGAAGCATTATTGCAGGTTCACAACAATTCTAAGTTCGTATACATGTATGTTTTAAAAAATGCTTTTCTAGTCAAACATTTCTATTTCAATTTCAAATCGCTTCCTATCATCCGATTGAGCTGAATTTTTGTGGATATGTACAACTACGATGACAATACAATATTATAATATGCTGAAGCAGTGAAGGACTTAGGGGAAGCTCCGTGCCCGAGCATTGAACTTAACAACACCAAACTGAGTTAACATTTTGCACACACATATAGTTCCTGTAATTGCTTTTTAGTCTTAAATTTTACAAAGTAACTAAAACAATGTTATACAATTTGAAATGATTATTATATATTTAAATTCTTAACGAAAACTACTAGCAAAGAATTAAAAATTTATTGTATCTTATTTAATTTAATATAAATTAAAATTACTGTATTTATTTATTGTATTTAAAATTTATTGAATTTATTTATTTTATTTAAAATTTATTGTATTTAAAATTTATTGTAATTATTTATTGTATGTAAAATTTATTGTATTTATTGTATTTAAAATTTATTGTATGTAAAATGTATTGCATTTATTTATTGAATTTATTTATTGTATTTAAAATGTATTGTATTTAAAATTTATTGTATTTTCAAACACAATTTTTCGAAAAACTTTTAACAGTGAAACATCAGAGGATGCATAATTAAAATTTCTTAATCGTAAAATGTCGTAAAAAGCTTCACACACAATGCATAGATAATATCTCTGAGTGAAACTTTGTTAACATAATATGCATTCGAACTCTTTTGGGCAAATTTTAGAATGCCCATATAATTTTGTTATGGGCTGAATATTTGTAGGTCAGTTTGTTTTCGTTTCATTTATTATTTATCATTCTTAAATTTAAAAAAAAATGATGGAATTTAATTATTTTTTGAGAAAGTATTTCAATATATTTTCTTATTACTCCATCCAAACATTCAGGCAATTTTGAAAAAAATATTCCAAAATATTCGACAAAAATGTTTATGAATTGCAGTGAAAAAAAAATCATGAGAAAAAGACCTGTTCAGAAACAAGCCAATAATAATATTACTTATATGTGTCAAGTTTCTTTTTTTCTGTTGCTTTTCTACCTTCGTTTATGTTGCTTATAAATACGAGAACTACTCATGGAACTATTGAATCAGCATTTTGGCAAGCGTGCCTTATAAACACGATTCAAGAGAATCGTTTATTACTTATGACAAATATTCGTTCAAAATGATGCGCTTGTCTTAATAAAGCTCAAACAGAAATTTCTTTGATCACAAATATATTTTTAAATTATTTAACGTTGAATGGATTCATCGAAACATTTCGCAAGCTGATTATTCTCGTACTTCCTTTAAACACTTACAGTTCTTCCGGTGTATTCATTAAAGTGAAAATCTACCTGAATTTGATTTTTTTTATTTGGGTCATGTTTCTACGGAAATCACTCCGGTAAAATTGGTAAAAGTCACTCCGGTGTGTTCTTTTTCATGTAATATTGCTTTTGCTAGAAACAGTTGTGTTTCAAAGTGAATTTCTCTTAAAGTTTTTGATGAATAAAATAAAATTCAGGTAGAAAAAATAAAAAAAAAAAATTGTGACCTATCAATTGACATGTAATCTTAATTCACGTGTAAACAGGAATCCAAATAATTACGAAAAATATGAAATTCAAAAAAATATTATATGACAAAAATGATGTCATAAAATATTTTTTTTACATGACTGAATTCGAGCGATGAATATACAAATGTCGATATGACTTGTCAGTTAATCAGCATGTCACGTTTTTGAAATCTTACGATAATTTTGACTGGCAAATAGGTTTGCTTCATAGCTTGTCTTTTCTCGGTGGTGCAATATGACGGTTCTGTAATATCAGCAAAAATATACCATATTTCATGTTGGGATTTTGGGCTATTCGCGATTTTCTTTTCACTAACCTCAGGGACTTTATAGTAAATTGAACTGCTTAAAATTGCCATTTCTTCCCGACCCAAATGAAACATTATTAGGTGAATTAGATGCAGGTAGAAATGAAGTGAATTAGAGATAGTGATATATATCAGAAATAGAACTGGAAGGAAATTGAAGGGAGATAGAAGGTATCTTCAGGCTTAATTATAGTTTTAAGTTGTATTAAAGCAATGATAGTTATTAATATTTAGGATTGAAGCGAATCTACTGCTTGTTGTGAAGTTATTGAATCAGAACGAGTGAATTGGTAAGTCAAGACTTTATTAGTAGATCCTAATTTAGAATTGATGAGTTGAGTGGGATTTGAGAGAGAGTGACTTTAACTAACCTTCAGTGATGAATAAAGTAATTTTTCTTGTCACATATTTTCAGTTGCAGTCTAGTATTTATTGACTATTTAATTAGAAGGGACAATGGCTGTGGAATTAAATAATGAAGAAAGGGCGTCACTAAGGTTGTTTGAAATTATTGGATTACTTTAGAATATTGTATTACTGTATTAAATTAGGAGGGCTTTGATAGTCAGTATTTTATGATTGAATTTTAGGGATGAATATATGAATGTCGATATTATTTGTCTATTAGCAATCAACAAGCTATGCTTTGAAATCTTCGGATTATTTCGACTGGCAAATAGGTTTGCTTCATAGCGTGTCTTTGATTGGTTGAATAATATGAAGTTGCATACAATTTTCTAAACATTATCACATTCAGAATTATTTGTAACTGCAAGCTTTTTTAGAATACTTGACTTTTCTTGTAAGTTTGGTTCAATGTTACTTGTTTAGAATGGATTTGATAGGCAGTATTCATTGAATGAATTAAAGGCAGGAATACAGGAAACCCTTGTTAGAACTCTTTTGAAAAATATTATTAATGGGCAGCAAATTTCCAGGTAGCTAAATTATTCGCTTGAATCGTCCAAAATATTCCCCAAGCAAATCTCGAGTGAGTTTGAGGATATGGCACATTGTCATCTTAGAAAAAGTCATCGTTATTTGTGTTCATGAATTTCACGAATGGCTGCAAATGGTCGCCAAGTAGCTCAACATTTCCATTCAATAATTAGTTTAACTGAACCAGAAGTCACAGTCAATGTCATGTAAAAATAGCTCAAACCATTATGGGGCCACCTCTTCCTAGCACAACCCATTGGTGAAAACTTGGACCATTGTCTGAGCCACACTCGAAACTTACTATAAACTCTTACCAACTGGTATCATAAACTCGACCAAGCAATGTTTTTCCAGTCATCTAGGGTTCTACTGACATGTTCACAAGCCCTGCAGAGGCGCTGTAGTCGATGGTGTGTAGATAAGATAGGCACTAGAGTCGAACTTCTGCTGCCATATCCCGTCAACATCAAATTAAGCTGCACTGTCTTCATAGACTTGTCCGCTGTACGTCTCACGGGTGTTGCTGTTATTTAACTCAGTGTTTCTTGTCTCGTCTCACTGGCTACTCTGCCATTACTTCTGACGTCGATAGACATTAAGTAGACGCGGTCTGCCGCTGTGTTGTCCATTGAGGAAAGTAATTTCAGAATTACATATTTCTCGGCAACTTAACGACTCTGTGAATCGAGGAATGTCTAATTTCCTAACAGCCTCAGAAAATGGAATGTCCTATGAGTCTAGCTCCATCTAGCATTCCACATTCAAAATCTATTAATTCCCGTTGTGCAGCTATAAACACATCAGAAAATTTTTCACATGAATATCTTGAATACAAATGAAAGCCTTGACATTGAACTGCCCATTTATACATTTTTTACGCGATGCTGCTGTCATCTGAATGTTTGCATATTGCTATCTCATGATCTTTTGCATTTCACTGTACAATGATTACTTACTAAAATCTCATAGTAATACTTACATAAAATAAGTAACATGTAATTGAGATATAAAAAGTAGAGTAATAGAAGATGTAAGACATTGCAATGTAATGTAACGAGCAGATAGATGAAATTCCATACTGATTTTCTGCAAAATTTTTAATTGCATATATTCAATGAATAGTAGAATATTTTTTTTGCTTAAGTATATAGAACAAACATCCAATGATCTCAGTATTAAAATTAATCAACACAGATATGATACTAAAATTATGCAAATATTCAAAACTCTTATAAAGTTGAAATAAGACATTTTAATCTCCATTATTCTAAGATCTATAAAGTGAATTCTCTATCATTAAGATTATACCGAATTCTTTGAAAAGGTATGGTGGGAGAACAACTACATTAATTACCACAACACATTATATCCTTTTTGTCTTGAATGTTTTTGTCAGTTGGAATATTATGCAGACAATAAAATATAAAGAGAGTAAAGAATATTTTTATAAAAATAATATTAATAAAAATAATTATTATTCAAATTGGATTTGCTGATTTCATTTTGACCTTTGCGAACATTTTCCCGTTATTTGTTTTCTGTCGAATTTTCAAAAAAGTACAGTTATATTCAAAATGAATATTAATTAGTATAAAATAAAAGTACTTCCTTACCCAGGTCCCACAGAAAAAATTACTACCTAGAAAAGGAAATACTTTTTTCAAATTCCAAATACATTTTCATTTTCACAAGCGAAATATTCTAAAGTACGAAAACGCTGCCAATGATAGCAGCAAATGGAATAAAGACAGACGATTTTCCCATAAAAATGAATTATTAAATTAAATATTAAAATAAGAAGTACCTAGGGTTGGTTTTAGACGAAAAATTAACATTTTCCCACCATATCCGAAAAACCTATCAAAAGGCTATCGGAATGAGCAGATTGCTCACACGCTTGATTTCTCGTAAGAGCAAGCTGGCGATCAGGCACAAAATTTTGCTCTACAAGTCGATCTTAAGACCAATCATGTTGTATGCGTCGCCTATTTGGGCGTCTGCGGCGACCACCCATCTGAAACGACTGCACGTCTTTCAAAACATCCATCTTAGGAAAATGTTAAATGCTCCCTGGTTTGTTCGGAACGAAGTTCTGCATAACGACCTTAAAATTGAACCAATTCTAGAGTTCATCAAAAAACAATCTTTTAATTTCTTTAATAGGATCCCTCAAATACCTAATGAATCGCTTCAACAGCTCCCTGCGTATGATGCAAGCATTGCATCTTCGCAGAAAAGACCCAGAGCAGCGCTCGAACACTCCTATGTTCACTTTCCAGTCCTAAAAAGACTGCGAGCGCATTAAAGCAATTCATTAGTGAAATCCTGCTTAATTTTCAAATTTCAGGACTTCACATCGATAAGTGGCAATGTCCCATGGTCAAAATGGACCTCGCGTAATACTGTCGATCACTTTCAAAAATTTTAATTTTTCGAAAACTTGAAAATTTAAACACTTTTCCAATTGTAAACAACTAAAATCATCACCTTTCTAAGGCAATAACTGTTTTCTCTACCAGGCGTCGCTATTGGAGCATAGTAAATTGCTCTATTCTTAGTTTTCGACTCATTCTCCTCGCGTTTAAAATCTTCCTTAATTTTAAATAGCTAAATTTTCCTTTAAATTGGTTTCGGAACGGCATTTCTTTTTAATTCATTTTAATTCAATAGTTTAATTTTTCTTTTTATAACCTCTCAAAATCCCGCGGACAACAGCTTTCTCGAAGTCGCTTTCGTCTTCGAACTGATGTCCCACCCCTTAATCTACTCTCCGCTTATTGCTATATATGCTTCTTAGCTTACGGCTACAGCATCCAAAAGCAATGCGCGCTTTCGTAACTTTACTTTCCAACTTTGTTTCGGCAGTTCCTCACTCTGCCGAACGCCCAGGCGTTTGTTGCCTTGATCCTAATTATGATAGCTTTTTACAATTCTGATAAACTTTAACTAATTATGCTCTTTAATTATAAATTATGATGAGAGGGTAAGTTTTTAATTTTTAAAATAGGTACCTCGTAATTTTAGCCGTTACCGTTACCGTTAAAATAAGAGAGCACGATAAATTATTAAAGTTACAACAATATTTTGTTGCGATAATAAAACAAAGCAGACGATAAAATATAGAATTAAATATATCTGAAGCAAACTAAATGTAATTATTGTAATCATTCTATATATAAGGCTCCAGTCTACCCGCCATTTTGATTTCGTGGACGTAATGTTAATCCTATGGAATTTTGACTTTAATTCTCACATCTTTATTATTTGAACTATTTGAATGCAATAAAGTGCATTTGAAAGAGCAAAAAATTATGAATGCTTCTGTGGAATTACTTTTTTTTAATAATTACTTTTTTTTAATGTGGAAGATTTTTAAAAATATTTTTATTCTTATTTTAATTATTTGTTTTTGAGTTTTCCGGTCTGTAAAGAATATTTTCAAATATTTTTAAAAATCGGAGGAAGAAAAGTGATTCCACAGAAGCATTTATTATTATTTGCTCTTTCAAATGTACTTTATCGTATTCAAATAGATCGAATAATAAAGGTGTGAGAATTAAAGTCGCAATTCTATAGGATTAACATTAAGCTGACGAAATCAAAATGGCGGGTAGACGGGAGCCTTAATCCATAAAATTGTTTAAAAGAGCTTTTTGTAACCAGTACAGTGAAAATGCAACTCAAAAGAAAGGTAACTCATGTACAAATATCATCACTATGACATCAAAGAGGATGTCACGGTACTCAAATATGAGGTATGCGGAGCTCAAGGCCAAGGCACTTTTAAAAGGAGGTATTTCTGGACATTTCCTGCAAGCGAAAGTGAAATCGTACGCTCATAATGGCTACGAAAAACCACCAAGATGCCTTTTCACGAGGTAGAATAATCGGCAAACTTGGTAGAATGATCGTAGCTTGACGAGTGTTGCACAAGTATGTGGAATTAACAAAAGGGTAGTTTAAGAGCTTGGAAAGCCTCCCAAATGACAGGTACAGTTGTAAAAATAGGCTGACAGTGGTCGCTTGAGGAAAACTACAGTGATTACCGGTATAACATTCTGCAGGCAAAAAAAAAAAAAAAAAAAAAATTGATCGGAATCAGACATTGAGCAACATTGCTCAACAATTCCATACGGCAACCAGAAGACAGGTATCACGGTTTTATTGTGATATCAGGGGAAGAGATACACATAAAGGTGGCGGCCTGTTCACCCGTCGTCCTGAACGCTGTACACCATGAACAGAAGCCCATCGGCGGCACCGTTTACAGTGGTGTGCAGAACACAAAGACTGAACATCTCATCAATGGAATCACGCTCTATTTATTGACGAGAGTCGTTTCAGTCTGAGCAACGATTCTCAGCGCTAGTTTATATAGAAGGAGGTAGAGAATGGTTTCTTTTTACTTATATCAAGGGAAGAAACCGTTGGGGGTGATCCTAGAGTACTTGTGTTGGAAGGTATTATTTGAAAGGACGAACGGAGCTCCGTATTTTCCACAGCGGCTCACTTACTCATTACTGCGGTAAAATTATCCTCTTACACATGCGTGTGTTCTGAAGTGCCTTTGGTCCAGACTTTATTTTTGGGGACGGCAATCCACGTTTACACAAGACCTCTGTTGTTGAGGAACTTCTATAAAATAAGGAGATCTGTAGAATGAATTAGCTAGGGTGTGTCCCCTTGATTCAAATCCCATCGAACATGTGAGGGATTATTTAGGGAGATGCTTTGTAGCAAGATCGTAATAATCCGGAGAACACCAGACATCTGAAACCGATGCTCCTTTAAGAGTGGTACCTCATACCTCAAGAACAGCTGGAAAATGTGGTTTTGAGTATGAGCACACGGTGTAATGCAACCATTGCATTAGGGGAGGTCATATCCCTTAAAAAGGGACTTTGGTGTGTTCTTCCTCGTGGCTTAGACAATATTTTTTAATGAAGGAATCTTGTCAATAAAACCCTTTTTCTGCTTTGTTCCATAATGTCTGAGTACAATTCACTTTTTGGCCAGTTTGCTTTCATCAATCTTTAAGTGCCGCATTATGCCTCTGAAGTGTGAATTTTAATACACCCAGTCGATTTTTTTCAGAATTACGGCACAATCTGAAAAGTTGCTTAAGTTTTGTACAGTAGTGTATTATTCAGGACATTATAGAATACTTTGTTGGTAAATATATTAAAATAAGTAAAAAAAATGATAGCTATAGTAATGAATATTATATACTACATTTTATGAATTTCTTTTTAATAATATTAATTTTTATAAAAAAATTTAAGATAATGTGCCTGTTTTTCAGATAAAAATATTAATAATTAAAAAAGCTGTTTTGTACAGTAAAAAATTTATAGATTTATTTTTAATGATAATGAAATTATGGATTTGCAGAATTCATAAAGTTGTATTTATTACAAAGAACAATTAATGAATATCACCAACATGTAATTACGG
This sequence comes from Nephila pilipes, assembly GCA_019974015.1. NCBI lineage: Eukaryota > Metazoa > Arthropoda > Arachnida > Araneae > Nephilidae > Nephila > Nephila pilipes. Next base: position 53,055 of record BMAW01018629.1, on the reverse strand, counting down.
AAAACTTGAAAACAGCAATGAACGACGTATTAAAAAATATCACGAATAAAGGTACAGTCTATAAACTTTTGAAATCAAATAGTAACCTAGACATATTAAGAAATAGATAAGTAATGATATAAAGAATTTTATTACAGGAAAATTTTATTAGAAGACATACTAAAAGATATGGGTTACTTGTATCTTTAGAGGCTTTAGGGGAATTTAACTACAACTTTATTAAAGATTTATTGGACCGAAATTTCAAAACCACAGATAGTGTCACATTTAAGGATATTAAAAAATCCATCAGAGATTTAGATTTTTTTTTTATTATTATTTGATACGTAGATAAAGTACCAAGAAATTATGCCATAATATGCAAATTGTACTACAATAAAATACTAAATAAACATTTTCAAGATAAAATAATGCTTTTCTCGAAGCAAAGGTCAGTGATATTGAAATAAATGATTGATTTATTGTTCATTAACGTTGCACTTTACAGGAAAATGAGAGCTATTGGTGAGCAACATGTACGAATGATTATTTCTATCTGACTCTTGTGCTGCAGTTCAGTTAAATGTAACTAACTCTAAAAGTCAATAACTGCTCCGAAGACACACAAATCTATTCTAACTGAATTATTTATTTATCAATTACTATAATATAACTGGTTATGGCTCTCTTTGGACTGTATGGTTAGCCAACCAATTTAAAGGGTTTGGTAAGAACATATAATTTCTTCACTGAAATTATATGATCTTACCAAACCCTTCCAGTTGAGGCTGTTTTCTCCGATAAACCCTCTGCGACAGCAATAACCGGTAACTAACTCTTGATATTATCGGCCTCTTGTTGGAACTTTACTCAGAGCTATAACTACACTCTCTTTTTCCTCTAAATTTCACTTTACTTATATATCACCATATCTAAATCGCATCACTTTATTTTCACCTGCATCTAATTAACATAATCACGTTTTATTTTGGTAGGAAGAAATTGTTATATCAAACAATCAATCTCAATCAAAAGTCCCAAGGTTAGTGAAAAGAAAATCGCGAATAGCCCAACGTCACAAACATACCTTATAATTTTGAACCTCGGTAAAGGGGAGAGGACGACATCTGAGCCGACAACTCCCTTTCCAAGTTTCCACACCACGCCAACTGGTGTTCTTGGAGTCTCGACAGATTTAACGTGCATCAGCCCTACAATAAGGCGAGAATTTAGAGGCATTGGATCTCGAACTGACAACTCTAAGAAACCTTGCGACTCGCGACTATGACCAATATTCCACCATATGACCAATATTCCGGCCTCTATTGAAATTAATAATAGACTCACTGCTTTTCATAAATAAAATAGTTATTCAAATAAATAGTAATAAATATCCTCAAATCTTTCGAATACCTAAATTTCATTAAGATCCTATTAAATTTAGAATGGTTACTGAAGGTTTTAATACATATATTACAAGAAAAATAAGGTAAAAAATGCAATAATCTTTCTCGTACAAGATATCATTAATAAGGCGAATAAAATTGTTGTAATTAAAAATAGTAAAGATATTTTCAAACTCAACATGATAAATATATTTGCTCAGTATATAGTTCTGATTTTGAAGATCTTTTCAATTCCATTGATACTACTCCAAAGATCAGCCAGCAATAGTTTAGCCATTCTTTATTCATACTTTTATGAACAAAATCATATGAACAATAATTTTCATATTTATAATCATCATTTGTAATAATAATAATGTAGACAAATCTAATCTTTCTTTTTATCCAAAATATTTAAATTTAATCCTGTCAAATATCAATAATCTGAATTTCTAGATACAAATCTAAAAATTATAGAAAAAAATAACGCACAGAGTACACATTTAGAAAACGATATTTTTTAAATCAAACAAATAATGATTTTCTGAAGATATGCAAAGGGAAAAAAAGATATAGATATAATTATAAAATAAGATAAAATTTATTTTACTTAGTGAAATAAAGAATTTAATTATTGCAATAGATTGAATAAAAATCAACATTTTTTTTTCTATAACTTCGTTAAATCACCGTGTTTTTACGCGACAAATCTCATTCCGTGATTTTCGTAGGCATGTTCAAGCGCATTCTCAAAGACTTAGGATTTCTTGTGAAAACACTTGATGTTGATTTTTCTGGGAATATAGTTTCTCATGATCTAAATTTGTTTCATAAAACAATCTTTTTTTTTAAAAAAAAATTTTATTTTTATTTTTACAAATATATAGGGTAGATTTCAATCATCATATTTATATACAGATTTAAGATATGCGAAAAACCCCACAATTTTCTTAAGTGATTTGGTCCACAAATGGAGAAGTCAGATGATAAATTCCGATGGTACTTGATTCTCCAGATGAAGTTTGCCCAAGATGGCACTGGAAAGACTATTTGATTGCATGTGTGCAAAATGGAATTGTATGTGTGCTCGTTATTTATTTTCCTATCATGGCACCTAATTCATAAGTACAAGATGTTGCACCTGATACTTGAATAAATATAAGGCTGTTTGACGCATTCTAGAGGAAATTTAATATTGGTGATATTTCTGACATTTTCCTCAAAAATAATAATAATAATAAGTCTCAAATAGGAAAAAAAATCAATATTTTCGAATCCTAAATGTGTTCAAACTAGAAAAAATAATTCATAAATTTTTCAAGTGGAACTTTTTTTTCACTCAGTTATTTTGGTACTTCATTGTTTTAATGTTTCAATGTTTGTTTGGCATATTTATAAAATAAAATAAAAGTAATTATAGCAGGCTCGCATTTGTTAGAGAACTTCGCGTCGTTTTTGAAAAATGATTTTTCGTGTCGTTATAGCGTTTTCGTGCCATTTTTTCACAAGAGCAAACAAATAAGACGAGAACGCCTTGAGAGTATTTCAAAACCGAAGATAAACCCGAGATTAATCCTGTGTTTCCAAACAGCTGATACCATTTCCCGGGTTGTATTTAAAATTTCTTGCGAGATTTAAGAGTTATTTGTCCTTCACCCGTTTTCATCATACCAGATGAGCGAG
>BMAW01018629.1:4666-40008 GCA_019974015.1 Nephila pilipes | reverse complement strand
CTCGCTCATCTGGTATGATGAAAACGGGTGAAGGACAAATAACTCTTGAGTCTCGCAAGAAATTTTAAATACAACCCGGGAAACGGTATCAGCTGTTTGGAAACGCAGGATTAATCTCGGGTTTATCTTCGGTTTCGAAATACTTTCAAGGCGCTTTAGTCTTATTTGTTTGCTCTTGTGAAAAAATGGCACGAAAACGCTATAACGACAAGAAAAATCATTTTTCAAAAACGACGCGAAAAAGTTCTAAAACAAATGCGAGCCAGCTATAATTACTTTTATTTTATTTTATAAATAAGCCAAACAATGTATTTTAAAACATTGAAGTACCTAAATTCGATGATATATTAATAAAAATAATTTAAGAGGAAAAATTAAATTTTTAATTTTTTTTTTAAATGTGAGTACACGAAATGTCACAAAAATTGCACAACATAGCACAAGTGGTAAAGGTATTTACAAAATATATTGATTATAGTTTTTTAAATTACAGAGAAAAAAGATATTCCAGTTTTACCTTTATGCCAACTAATTTTATCTTAGAATCTGAAACACGGAGAAAGAAAAGCTTTTTTGTGTGCCTGTATTCCAAATAAATAGGTGGGCGCGGTAGCCTAGTGGTCTTGGTCGCAAATAACTCTTCCGCGGATTCTCAGTCGGTGGCTTTCGTGTGTTCGAGCCTTGATGCCACTGAAGACCCGTCGTGTAGCTGCGGCTGACGCACGTTAAATCTATAGAGGCTTAAAATCCTCCTGTTGGTGTGGAAGTTAGGAGCTCAGATGTCGGTCTCGTCACTATAACGAGGTTCAAAATTACAAGGTCTGTTTCCTATAGCCCTCGTGTTGCTTCTAGTGCGACGTTAATCGAACCAATCAATCAAATAAATTAACATTCGTTGTACAATTTAGATGGAAATAATCTCCACTGAAAACTGCTATTTGAAAGAATTATGAAAACGTATTTTTTCTAGTTTGAGCATTAGGATCTGAAAATATTGATTTTTTTCCCCTATTTGAATCTTATTTATTATTATTATTATTATTTTGTGGAGAATGTCATAAACATCACCGATGTTAAACTTTCTGTAGAATGCGTCAACAACAGCCTTATGTTTATTCAAGTATCAGGTGCAACATCTTGTACTTTTGAATTAGGTGCCATGAGGAAAATAAATAACGAGCAATATCCATTTTGCACACATATAATCAAATAGTCCTTCAAGTGCCATATTGGGCAAACTTTTACCGGAGAATTAAGTACCATCGGAATTAATCGCCTGACTTCTCCACTTCTGGACGAAATCACTTAACAAGCAAATTAACTAATTCTGGGTACCAATGACGCCTTTTATTTCACTTGGCGGCAGTTTTGTATTGATGGTTAGCTCAATAACTATTTTTAAAATGCATTAAACATTATTTTTCAACAAATTTTATAACGAGCATTTTCCCTTTAAAATCTTTTAAATTATTTTATTGCGTTTTAATCCGACACAACACATCGAAAAAATATTATTTTCTCTTAAATTCCATTCGTTTAAATTTATTTATTGAGAAAAGACAGATACGTTCTGGTCTCTGTCGACAAGATAACAATCAAATATTCGTTTCCAAGATCAGGAAGTAGCGACGATGTTTGAACTCATTTTTGTGTTAAAGCTATAGAAGTATTTTTGCTATTTCGAAAGGTAGAGGATTAAAATATGACATAAACAAAGATCAAGCTATTATCATTCCATGAGAGCCGTCCCATAGATAACATTTTCTTCGACGCGATCTAGATCTTATCATCGTAATCTTGTTTTCACTGGGATCTCCGTCGATTGGAACGTCACATCATTAAGGTTTCTAAGCCGATTCGACGAAGTACTACTCATTTGTTGATGACTCTCATTAAGATAAGAAGGGGAAAATTAGGGAATTTTAGGGATTTATAAAACAGCATTGGCGAAAAAAATTAGATGATGGGAGTTGATTTTCATTTTATTTCCGAGTTGGATTTTAAAGTGAATTTTTTTTTCAAATGTCATTATTTTAAAATAAAAATATATATTCCTATCTCTTTATTGTTTCCTATACAGTATATGCTCAAATGCTGTTTTCCAGCAAAATGTTAACTCTTTTTTTTTTTTTCCTGAATAATTTTAAAAATTAGCATTTTTCCAGCACAAAATGCGTTATTGTACACAGGAATATTGCCAAGTTTTTACTTATGTATGTAAAAATTAAATTTCCAAGAATCTGTTTCACATTAAGAACCTAGTATTTGCAATACTTTACTTGTTTATGCATAACAAGCGTCGTGTAAGATGTTATGAAGTCAAAACAACCAATGAGAAAATTCGTATATTCTTTTTTCAATGAGCTTTCGGCGAATGAGATATTTTCCCCACCACATTGGGGAATATTTTTCTGCCCCGAGGGCAAGAAAGTCGCTTGACCTTGAGAAATGGGAAGGATTTGAATCCTCGATCTATCGCTTTTGCACGGTTCTTATAAACTACACCAAAAGAGATTCCCTCTCGAGCTAGTTATTAAGGCATTTTTTAACTTCTGTCGTCGTTGTTGAAGAGAGCTGCCGAAACCTTCACATGGAAATGGTGAAATAATGACGGGGAAAAAAATCCATGTGGATAACAACACCGGTAAAAAACGAGTTTTTTAAACATGGATTTTTTTTTCAACATGACACTTTGCGTAACATGTTTTTTTATACTTAAAGTTTTAAGAGTGAAAGGGAACGTTGATTAAAATTTAATTCTTTAAATAATTAGTTTTAATCAATTAATTTTTATTAATTATAATTAAATTATCGTATTGTCATCCAAAACAATCATGAAAAGAAAATTTCAGCACAATTGAAATCTTTAAAATGAGAGAAAAAAAGCTTTTAAAGTGTTTTGACACAAAAATAGTTACAAGTTCTCGCTATTTGGCGACTTGGCGAGAAACTTAGCGTAAAATTTAATTCTTGAAATAGTTAGTTTAAATCAATTAATTATTATCAATTATTATTAAAGTATCGTATTGTCATTGAAAATAATCCTGTTTAGAAACTTTCAACTCATTTAAGCTCTTTAAAATGTGAATAAAAAAGCTTTCAAAGTTTTGACCAAAGCAAAAAAAAAAAAAAAAAAGTGAGTTAAAGAAAATTCATTAAAAAAACCTCATGACATCATGAAAAAGTAGGAAGTTAGTACGTGTGGGTTAGTTAGCTTGCATCACCGTTCGTAGCTGATCTCAGCAGAAATGATCTAAATTTTCAAAAACATGTTACAACACAACGATAAGCTTATCTAAAAATTATTATATTGAATTGCAGTACAATTCATGCAAAAATGAAGCATTTTTAAAATATATTGTTTGATGTAATACCTAAAAGAAAATAATTTTCAGAACTTCCAAGAAATGACTGAAAATAGGGACTAATTACATTGAAATTCAGCATAATTGTAAGACCGCCATGTTTGTGTGTCTCGAGACCTTCAAACCTTCTCTTCAATATTCGGCTTCATTCTTGACAAGTTTTGAGGCCAAGTGATTTTGATACTACTGTGAAGTGCCATATTTTAGTATTTATTTAATTATTCTTTTCTAGTCTATGCAGTAAAATACCCAGAAAAAATTGGCAAATAATACAGAGATACAATGTTCCACTTTTTGTGTAATTTGCTCTCGCGATATTTCTTCACAGGTTATCCAATCACTTTGAAAACGCGAATTTTAATGTATTCCCAAACAATGTAAGATTTGGTGACAAATTTTTTTAAACATAAAATCAAAGTTTATGCAACAGATATAAAGAATGCATCCGTTTATTGCTCACAGAAATTCGTTCTTAACCAAGTATGTTGTTAATCAAGGTATAAGTACCAATGGTTGTTACAGTGAAAAATTTCGCATTTAAGAAACATTTCTAAATTTTAAGGACACTCTTTCCTATGCATTACAAAGTTACGAATTCCTATGAAAATTAGCAAATTTATTAATCTGAAAAAGAAAAAAAAATGTGTTCAGAGTTTGAACCAGGCTCTTCGACAGTGGACGAAGAAAGTTATATATATATATATATTTTTTTTTTGTGAAATGTCATCAGAGTAAATTGTGTGCGTTTTCTCTCTTTTGATTGTTCTGTTTTTAATTCGCTAAATCTAGATCAAAAGGATACTGTTTGTGGCAATAGATCAGAGAGGAATGCTTATCTGAAATATTAATGCGTTTCTTTTTGTAACGAAAATGCGTAATCAGATCACGCATGCTCAAATGATATGCTCAATTAATATGCTTAAATGACGCCACGAGAATAGAATTATTTGCGGAGAAAGATGAGCGTGGCATTCTCAATGAGTTGAATATTCGCACAGATGGAGTAGTGAAACGCCCGAATGAAGAAAAAAAAAAGTGCTAATTTTATGCGCAAATATGAAGGGTTATTCCAAAAGATTAGACTGATTTCAAAGTTCTATAACTTCATAAATAAACGCCACGGAATGATACGTAATACGTGAATGCAAAGGGAAAATATAAAAGTTTGTTTTACAAGTGATCGATACAACCCCCCTACCCTTTTTTTTGTTTCACGTATGATGTCAAGACGGTATGCAAATTCCTGCCTAACATATTGTGAAGTGTCAGAGGGAATTGTTGTACAGCAGCATAAATGCGTTGTTTAAGTTCGCATTAATTTGTGGGTAATTGTGGTTCATACATTTTATTTTTTACAAACTCTCAAACGAAGAAATCGCATGGTGCCATATCGGGTGACTCAGGGGGCCAGCTGTGTAACATCAAGTCATTTGGAACCAATCCAACTGCGATGTATTTTAGTGAAAGCTACTGAAACAGCTTTTGTGAAAAAACTCCATGAAGGCCACACGAGGGCCATTTATTTTCGCCAATAACCCTCGTGTTACTTCTAATTGGGCGTTGATAATACAATCGAGGCAAACAGTGGCTCAAATAAAGGCACTCTCAAAAATTATGTTAGAGACTTCCACATTTGTTTAGAAGCATCTAGTTTTGTCGCCAAATTTGGTGATTGAAGCCAAGGTCGTTCCTACTAATCCAATATTAGTGTATGGCGTATTCTCTTCTTGACTGTAAGACCATTTTTCCGGTAGCAGTAATCGGTCTTCAGGAAAGACAACGGTCCACAAAATTTTCGTAACGACACGAAATCATAGCAGTGGCTGAGGGAGCCAAGAGATCATGGTGTCGAAATTCATGGCTGGCGATCTTTCACGTGAACCGCGGGCTCAGTCCCGATTCCACTGAAAATAAGTCATGTGGAATAATGGAAATAGTAGCACGTTGATTGGAACTTGGCTTTAAAGTCCTCACGAGGTGTAGGAACTAATAAAGTGAGGCACTAGCTCAGGTATCGTCCTCATCATTTAACCTTGAAGAAAAATGCGAGACTTTTCGCTAAAAGCCATCGTTTTATTCTTGATTAACATTTATAAAAACCAATTAAAGGTACTTGATGGTTAATTTTTTTAAATCCTTTCTTGAAGTAATATTGCACTTATTAATGACTACATAATAAATGTAAAACGAAAGAGAAAAAAAAACCTTCAAGATTACAACAGCACCCCAAAGACCAATACCAGAAAAATTGGATTTGGTCTGAGTTAACGTCCACAAATAGCATCACGAGGTTATTCTTTACGTACCTCATAATTCTGTACCCCACTCTCTACATCCACGCCACTCCAAACGGGAGGATTCGGAGCCTCGAAAGATTAAATTCACGATGGTCTTTGAAAGTAAAATACTTGAACCCACAACTCATTGATGATGTGTCCGTTCATATTCCAATCAAGTTCAGTATCTATGTTCATTTTAAGTGGGAACTGTATCCTAAAAATGACCAAAATATCCAAAAAATTATTACCTTATTTTTAATTATATAACTTTTCTTCAAATGTGAGCAAAGTGTTATAGTTCTAGCTATATTACGAATATTTAGAGAGTTTTTAAAATTTTCTTTGACATTGCGCTGAGTAATTTCGTTGTGACCTTCAAAATTTTAAACCCCTTTTTTCCCATTTTTTAAAATTTTCTTATGACGGTCATGTACCTTAAATTCTAAGGCATTTTTGTGATTAATATAAAATTTTGAAATTTATAGTGATTTTGCGCAATATGTTTGATAATACTATGCATGGAATAAAGATGTAGATCAATAGTTACCATATACTTCCGCGAGTAAGACGACCTTCAGATAAGCCGAGGTACAAAGTTTCGCCAAAGTCTTATAGTTTCAGCACATACCTGTCCTATAAGACGACCCCCAAACTATCAAGGACCTATGAATTTAGTTAAGATCAGAGATTAACATCTGGAGCAAGTTTATTAGCCACCAAAGGGGCTATTGTTTTAGGAAGATCAATTTTGGCTTACCAGACCACTTTTCAATCCTTTTTTTTATCATTTGCTTCAATTTTAATTATATATAAATTAAATATATTCAGTTTAATAATTTATTGTTTGCTTTAGTTTTAAGTATGTGCTTAAATGTATTCAATTCAATAATTTAACGGTTTCTTTTATTTTAACATCAGAAAAATTTACAATTGTCCATTTCTCAATAATTCATCGTTAACTTTAATTCTTGTATTTAATTGAGAAGTCTGACAATAATTATAAAAAAATGCGCACCTCGGGTGGCTAAATCTATTCTTTACAAAACGTTGCATAGAATTTTTTCTATCAGCTGGATGATTTTTTTTTTTTTTTTGTATCTAACAACACTGCCAGTAGAAGAACATACCGAATCACGAGCTGACATGCACTTCTAACAAATTCTTAAAAAAGTGTTGGATTTCTAATGCTGTGGATGGTAATGAAGCCGATTTGCAATAGGATACTAATGATGAAGCGAAAAGATATGGGACCTATATTGCGAGTCCCTCAACAACGAAAGTGAGGATGTACTTGAGGAGCTATATTTATCTTAGACGATGAATGTGAGGATTTTAAAAATATTGCTGAGAGATATGATTTATTTTATAAAAGGTTTTAAAATTTATATAAATTTCTCTTTCTCTCTCTCTCAAATTAATTTTTTTTTCTATCCAATAATACCGCACCAGATCTTTTGGGCCTCTTTTCTATGATTCAACTGTCGTCTTCTGTTTAAAAATATAGGGTATTTTTCAAAAAATACACAAAGATATAGCTGTTATTATTATTTTTTTATTGTTTTTCACAGTGTCTGATAAAAAAAATATTTTGTAAAACTATAAATGAAACTAGTACATTTAAACCCCTGCACAGAATTGTGAAAGATAGTTTTAAGAATCTGATTTTTTTAAAAATATTAAAACTCAAAGAAATTGTAAGAATTTTAAAATGCTCAAATAATTTGAAAAAAAAAAAAAATTAAAATTCTAAATAATTATTTGCATAAAAATGGAACCCCCCCCCCCCCCACACACTTCATATTTTATGTGTTCAAATAGGGTGATTAAAAAATTTTCTTATAAATATCTGTGTACATATTCTTAAAATGCTGCTCACAGGGTACTGTGTCCCCTTAAATTGATTAGAACTTAGTTGCTAAAATAATCTAACTTAGAGAGAGATCTTGGTCGACCCTCTTTTAGTCCCAAATTTTAAAGGATGCGTCTCAATGACAAATTTTTATTCATCTCCTCATTTCGAATTTTTACATTTTCTATTTTGTGACAAAAGCACAGTCTGCACATTTTGATCAGGGGCACTTACGACCCTTTGTCTCGCCTCAGATATTCTGAGCGTGGATTCTTCCGCTCTTTCAGTTTTCTTTGTATCTCATTCTCGTGACTTTGCCGCCTTTTTACTTGGTCATAGATAGCAATCCATTTTTTTTTGTATGACAGATGCCTTGTTTTGATTCTCTTCGTCTTCAACATTTCTAATTCGTTTTAAAATTCATCCTACTCGGGTTTTTTTTTTTTCTTTTCAGTTTTTGCTTCGTTACCGCGTTTCTTCATAGGTTAGCGATAGGTTTCGTTCACTTGCTCCCACTCCCTCCACACCTCTTTTTTACTCGGCTTTCTGCTCGTCTGTTTTTGAATGCTTCTTATCCTCTTGCATCTCTTTTGTTAGTTTATTTCTTTTACTACTGGTTTTGCTTAAGATTCCTTCTCTATCCCTGCGCTTCTTTTTTGCTCATTTTCAGAAGCTCAAGCACCATTGAATTATTTCTTTGTCTTATTCCTGATTTCTCTCTTTCGCGGTATAAGTCTGCAATTGCAAATTGGAACTCCTTGACATATTTAATCCACAATTCATAAAATAGATAAATAAAAACGTATTAATGTTTTCTTCTAACGTTAATCCTGACGTTATCTTCAAAAAGATAAATCTTTATTTCTTAAAAAGTGAGCCATAACAATATCGCGAGTTAATGAACTTCGAGTTAACGAGGCCCGGACTGCACATAAAATAAAATAAAAAGTAATATTTTGTAATAAATCTTTGAATTCACAAGAGTTGTGACATTTGAGTATCGTTTTCTTGAAAAACCACTTATGATTTCTGATATTGGAGTATTTCACTCGATTCAACGAAAATAGATAATTTTTTTTTTTCACTGTACATACAATAAATCAAAATTTATCGAATTCGAAGCCGAGGTTTAATATTAAATGTTCAACATTTGAATATGTTTCATTTGTTTGACCCATCAGCAATATATTTTTATGCAGCTATAACTTGTCGGGAAGAATGACTCTCTCGTCATGCAACCAAATATATTCAGATAACAACTAAAAACCACACACAAAACCGCAAAAATACTTCAAACTGAAAGCTGAGAAGTAACAACTCAGACGATTTTAGACGATGACGGCGAATAATAAAGTAAACGTAATGGAAAAAAAACAAATAAAACAGAATAAAACAAATATTTTCTGCCAAAATTAAATAAAAATTATTTGCCATAATTCAGCGAAACTGGGATATTATAATTTTTCCATTCGGTATTCCAAGTAATCAAGGTGAAACTAAAGCCAGAGTAAACGAAATTAACTCAAGATATACAAGCAATTTGATTATACCTATTTTTACCGACATCAATCAATGTAACTGATCTTAAAAAGGATTGGTTGGCTTTCCAAGTCTTTATATTTTTAAAAAATGATAAATTACTTCAGTTAGATTAATTGTAATATACTATATTAATTATGCATAGACTAACACTAAATTAAACGGAAATAATTATGACGCATGTGTTAGATTATAAGAGCAGTTGCAATATTATTTGATAAAGAAAAACGTGTTTTTCACAATTTAATTTTCTCTTTGTCGTTATGAACCTCTAATTTTCATCACAGTTTGACGCAAAGCTTAAGAGGTTCGTTTGAATAATTATTTATTTAAGTTTAAAAAGGCGACTGAGTTCCACAAGAGGCAGACAAAACAGGCGGCTAAGTTCCGTGTATCACAGCGTGCCAGTAATTCGATACTACACCCACCATAGCGAAAAAATGTTGCTTTGAAATATTTCTAACCGGCAAAGTGTTGGAGGGCGGAAATTCTCAATTCTCTTTTAATAAATGTTACACTATCACCCTTTATTCACTCGGATTAATATCACTAACGCATGACGCTGTGGAAGAGAGAAAAAAAGCTTTTTCTCTTTAAAATGTCCTTGAGTTTTATGTTGGCGCGATTCCAAAAACGTGTTTTTCGTTTTTGCTCTAGGTTGGCACGAAAGCAAAAACTACAATGAAAAAAAAATCATTTGAAGTCATCTTTATAATCGGAGGCGGGCGTTCCCCTGTAGTTGGTGCTACAAGTGGAAAATACGTACGTCATTTACTTGGAAATGTTTTTTATTCTTCTTTTAAATGACCCCGGATAAAAATTTGTGTTCTATTACGTCAGATGTCAGTTTCGTTTGGTTGATCTCGCATACAATTGACAGTGACCCCAAAATATTTTTGAAAAAAATTCACGGGAAACATGATTAGAATGTGCTCTTTTAGCAAAATTGTGATATCATTCTTTTAGAAGGAATTTAAAATGGAGAAAGAGAATTTAATAATAATAAATTAAATATAAAATATTATAATAAATTGAAACTATATAAAATTCCATTTCTACATGTATCACAAACATTAATCTTGAATTTTTGTTGCCAAGTTGAACTATAAAACTCACTTAAATAGTTTTGACATCAGCGTAACAATTTATCTCTTCCGATGAATATATTTATGACAGTTTTTCAAACGAAGTTTTTGAAAAATAGCATTCGAATTCGGAAAATTCGCCAAATGGACTACAGAACTTCCTTTAATAGTTTTAACATGAACATATAATGATTTATATTACGATTAAGTAATCAATGTTAATGTTTTTCAAATAAAGTTTTTTTTTTAAAAAAAAAAAAAAAGCAAAAATTCGTATTCGATAAAAAAATTTTAAAAGAAATATTTCCCAGAATTAATAGATATCTGCGTATTAAAGCACATTAATCTTTGGTTTTGAAGTATTTTTAAAGTTTAGAAACATTCCAATTAATCGCTTACGAATTTAAACTTTCAAAAAGTAATGCCTCATTTCATATTGTAAAAGAGAGCCAATTCTGTGAAAAAAAAAGGGGGGGGGAATTCAAACAGGAGTAATAACTTTATTAAAATACATTCATCTCTACATGTTGTAGAAGAAAAAGTACTACGCTAACCTTGAAGAATTATTCATTCTAAAAAAAATGTTCTTGAGTTGGACTTCTATTTCTTAAAATTAAGCGAAGATCATCTGAAAATTAATTCTATGAATATGGAGGGGGGGGGGGAGAGAATAAAATTGTTGGGACAGCATACTCACTAGGCGGCGCTATAAGCATTGTGAACGAGGATACAATGCTGATGCGAAACAACGGGGAGACGTTACTGGGAAAACGTGGTGGACGGGCAAGGGAAATCCAAGGGGTGCGAGAGGTTGGCTTCGAAGCCACACGGGAATTAGATATTCTGTTGAACGCAAGGGCGGATAAACATACTGTAGCAGTGTAGTAATAATATATGTCACTTTTGTGAATGATCAGAGTTTTTTTTATTTACATACCTCTCATAACAAACCCTATAGCTCGGGCGTTCGATCCGAGATGAACCTGTGAATTAAGATTTTGAGTTTAAAAAAATAATGATTAGAATTTTCGATGGACTTGATTTTACTCCGTGGAGTAGGACTTTGAAAAATAGTGCGAGGAACATCAGACAGAGAGAGAGACTGTGTGTGTGTGCACACGTTTGGATTGAAATACGGAAGACAAAGTGTCTGTGGAATACAAGTGCAGCAAAAGGAAGGGGAGGAAATGACTCTTTATTATTATTATTCTCATTTGAGTTAGATATATTATAGAAAAGAAACATTTTTAAGAACGCGATAAAAATGTTTAGCAATGAGAAAAAAGAAGATGTTATAAAAATTTTAAGTAAAATGAATATCTGTGATCGCGGGTTCTTTAATGGTGTCATGGAACTACGAGCTTTGATTTCTTAAATAGCGAGCTAAAAGCTCATCAAGGCGTTTTCCGACTTTGGGATTTCGTCTTTTCTGCCATAGGCGCTGACGAACTTCACATAACTAGAGTTCGCCAGTACCTCTCAATACTCCTACAGATGTTTTAACCAAATTGTTCGTTAGTGAAATGAGTAGTTAACACACTACGGACCAGCACTTTTTGGACAAATTTTTTATTAAAACTTAACAATAAACGTTAATGGTTCAATCATAAGTAAAGTTATTATAGTTATTGTGGATGTCAGCGCTACAGAAGTTACCCATATCCGTTATTGCTGAAAGTCGTTCAACTTTTTCCTAGTTTTAACAGACAGCCGGTAGGAGGCGCGCACATGCGTCAACACATATATCAATTTAAAAAGAAAATAGAGAACTCTGGGTATTTTAAAGAAGAACCGGAATTTGTCACCGATTCATTAAAATTTGTAATTGAGGAACGAAAATGTAAAGGAGAAATAGATTTGGCGTTAGTGGTACATAGATTGGAAATTCAGCGATTAAAATGATTACAACTTGAAAAACAAGTGAAATTTGTAAAAATGAGAAGCCAAAAACTCAGATGAAATAGACTATAGGAAGAACGAAAGCCCAAATCCAACCATCAGAAGTTATTAGAACCCCGCGGAAGCATGCTCTCGATGGATGGAAGCGGACCCTTAGTTTCTTTGAGAGAGAAGGGGGGAAACGTTAAAATTGACTTCCACAGAACGAGATTCAAGTGAGGATATTATGAATTCGATGATTTTGTCGGGGGAAAGGAGCACAAGATTATCGATTTGCAAGCAGTGGACAGCTGTTGACGGGTCATTGCCTCTGAAGTGGAGAGAAGGTTGTGTGAAAGGGAGATGTGTGACCGTACCAGCGCGCGCTAAGGATCTTTCTTCGGAGTATTTCTTGCTTAATTCTGCGTTCGGGGATCGAACCCTCCCCACACGATTCCAGTGATATTTTGTATAGGAAGGTGGAAAGAAAATGGAGCGTACTCAACCTTTTCTGAAGGGGAAGAAGCAGACACCTGTCACCGGATTAGGAAAGCTCGTGTAAAAAGGTAGAATTAAATCTTTAGAGAATACAAGTATTTTCGTGCGCTATCTCCCAATCAATGAACGAAAGATCATGGAAACTTTCTTTTAAGTGCTTTAAAATCTGCTGGAAGGAATAGGAGGCCCATTCGAAAAAACAGATAAGAGCGACGCAACGCACAAGATTTAAGAACAGCAAAAGCGAAAATTGGAAATCTCGAGGAGCCATATAGGTCATTGTCATCAGCGGATCAAATGGAACTTTGGATTGGATACTAAGCAGATGAAGCGGAAGAATTTTTGTGATTTGTGTACCAATTCATGTTTTTTTTTTTTTTTTTTTTTCCTTTTAGTTTTATATGTATTCCAGATTTTAATTGTAGTTGCTGTGAGGACACGAACAGGTCAGAATGGTCTTGTTATTCGCGCGCGCGCGCTCGATCAATTTTCTCTCACGATATTCTTCATATTATATCATATATGTCATGTTTAAAATATCTGTAGAATTTGATGGCCCCGATAGCCGAGTGGTCATGATACCGAGTTCATGGCTGACAGGAGCTCAAAGTCTTCGAACCTGCATCCTTGTGTGTGAGCTAGGAAATTGAGGTTCCAGCTCAGGTATTGTTCCCGTCACTTGGCTAAGGCTCAAAATTTCGAGATCCGTCGTCAACAACCATGATGTTGCAACGTATTGCGACTTTAGTTAATAATTGAATCCGAATCGTTGATGATAGTTTCTGTCCTGATGGTGGTAGATGTGACTGTTTATTCCCGTCGCACTAAGAAGCTTAACGAGGACTATTGGCGACGGACCTCGTTATTTTGAGCATCGGTTAAGTGACAAGGACAACACTTGAGATTTCACCTCCCTCTCCTTTCCACACCACGCCAATTGGTAGGGTTTAGGACCTCGACAGATTTAATGTACATCATTCCCGTTGCACGGCGGGTCTTCTATAGCATCAAGGCTCGAACCTATATCTCGACGAAAATCCTTGGCCGTGAGTCTGGAACTATAGCCACTGAGCTTCCGCAGCCCCAATGGTAATAGACAGATTATTAATATTAGGACAAATAGTGACGAATAGTGGTTTCTGCCCCAATAATAATAAATAGATTATTATTGTTAATACACAGATACTAATGAGAGATAGTATTTGTCCCAATGGTAATGTATAGAAGTTATTAATAATGGAGATTATTATTATTAGAAAAGATACAGAATGAGTAGTTTCTGTCCTAATGGTAATGGATATGTTATTGCTATTACGGCAAATATTGATGGAAGTTTCAATCCTTATGATAAAAGATAGATTATTGTATTTTTGGTTTTGAAAGCTGACAAAAGCGTTAGACAACATTACAATTATGTGTACTATATTAAATTTATCTTTTCAATGCACGAAGGTGCCTTAAAAACGTACCAGTGGAAGGAATAGGTAAGGTGCAATATGAAAGGGGAAACTAACTGTAGTAATGTCCTCCGCCTCCAAACAAATCGCCGTCATAACTTTCCAGTCGACGAGACCGTCTTCGCTTTTTTTGGAACATATACATCGGAAGAAACCCATTGTTTTGATTATTGCTCCGTTTCCGGTGAATTGCGATGAATCTATGTCTCATCGACGGTGACCACTTGATGAATAATGACAACTATAACTGGACGCGGCAGCAGTCAAATTTTGGTTTGGCTGCAAATGGCTGCCAAAACAAAATTAATTTATGAATCAGTGCCAACTTTGTTTTCACACCATTTAACAAATAGTAGCATCAACTCGGCTTAGCTACGCCATCTGCTGTTAAAAACAAGTACTTTTTGAACCACCCTTTAAAAACCCTTGTACTCTTGTTTTTTTTTTCGAAAACACCTATTTTAACTCAAAATTTCTCTTCTTTTTTTTCTCTGCTTTCTTTTGCTTTCAAACTGTTCTTGAAGTAATACTTCTTCCATTTTTTCAGTTCATACGGTCTCTTCAAATCCGTTTGATGTATATCTTTTTCTTCATTTAAGCGCGGGTTTCATTCCTTAAATTTTCTGATTGATTTACCAGATTAAATCTTCATTTTCCTTGGAATCAAGTTGCATCTCGAGGAGTGATAATGCATCTTCTCCTTTTCCAATAATGCCATGTTGCTCCCTTTCACTTTTTTTTCTTCTTCTTGGATTTCTGCTAACTTCTGATCTTTGTTCCTCAATTTAGAAGAATTGAAAACTCTTCCTACTGAGATCTTTTTCCGTGAAACATTCACCTATCATCTTGTTTTCCATTAATACCATTTTGTTCGCTTATAATTTCTGAATACAAGAGCAAATATGAGTACCTGTGGTTACAATTAAACTTTCTTAAGTTTGATTACTCGAGACTAGAGCCTGTTAGGAGATTGGGAGAAATGAAATTAAATGAAACATATGAGCAGAAAATCATTTTTATATTGAACATATCGAGTATCAGTTATATTTACAGAAGATAAAGACGCCTACTTCGTGAAGTGTTTGTTTATAGCATTATTCATTTTGACAGTGAAGCACTGTATAACATCGTATGCCATTTGCGTAAAACTAAGGTTTTCAACTATTAATTATTTGGGTAACTAAGTTTACACAAAATACTTATGGAATGTCCCCTCCCCAATTTCATTCCACACTTCATAACTGTTAGAATGAGTGAGTGTTCATTAACATCACACAAATAAGCAATATGAAGGCTAGTGGTGATGAAACTCGGTCAAGTGATGGATATGACTGAGGTGTCTGAGCTGCCACCTCATTCTCCAAATGTCCACACCACGCCAAGGACAGACAAACAGCTTTGACATATTTAATGTTGTAACCAGTGACTATATTTATAATTTATTGGTGTGGCAACTGCTGGATGGCGCCACGAGACAGAGATTTATACGGTTTCCCTTGAGTGGTGAAACGGAGCGAGATGTGTGACGTGATTCGGCTGCTGGAGATCTGAATGTTTGCCATCGCTCGGTAACCTCTCCCAATGTTGTTTTTTATTATATTTTTGGCTACAACATATGAATCTGTAATTATTTTTAGTTTCTAGAAGAGTTCCTACGTACAAAAAATAAATTATACTAGCCCAGAGAGGGATTATTTCTGCTCATTCGATTATTTATAATTCCTCACAGCGGGCTAACTAAACCCACTACAAGCTTGTTCAATAGTAGCTCGCTCGAATCTGCGACACAGCGAAAACATCTTCGGTCTCGAGTTCGTGGCTTCGACCGCTAGGTTACCACGACCACATAACAGTTAGAAGATTTCGGTAAATAAAATAACTTTTCAAAATACATGGATGGAATAAGTAAATGTTATTATGAAAATATGCAGATCGCTTCTCAAATTTAAAAATAAAGTAAGAAATTCTTCGTATAAACCGATTCAGTTTACCGGGAGAACCGAGTTAAAGGGAGTCCGACATAACGAGATTCTACTGCATTTTCAGACACAAAATTACCATACGCCCAACATATCCAATCTGGTCATTAGAAGGTAATCAGTACAAGTCATATGCCCAGTAACTTAATTTCTTGAAATATCAAGCATGCGATCATATACAAGCTTCTGCTCTACTTATCAACACTGAGATCTATAACATTATACCCACTCCCATCTAGGTGTCTTCTGCTGTGAAGCATAATGTTACGAACATAAGATAACACTTTCTTGCAATGGTTCTCTTATGAAGGAAAATACGTTTTCAAAGATGTCATCAGTAAGCCAAGGGAAGTCTAAGCAATGACCCCCTTACCTTGGTGACGGATTTGGAGACCATTGTTCGACTTGGAGTGAAACTTGGCGACACATAGAAAACACCAGAAAGTGCTAGAATCTATTCGATATTTCCACTGGGAAGAAAGTTACAGACTTTTCCTGAATTGTCCGATGTGACTTCATACATGACCAAAGAGGTATAATACTCCGAGATCTGAGAAAGGTAGAATCAGTTTGTCTTTGGAATCTGCTTTTGAGAACTGATCGGGGAATCGATTGGAAGCGGTTGAGTGGGTCTGCCGTGGATAGCGTGGCCAATTGAATCTGATGGATATTCGGCTTGAATCGGTCGGAGCCTGCTTCGGAAGTGCAGACTATTACGGTGGAGATTTTAACGTTGCTGATACAACTGTGACTACCAGTAAAAGTGCTGGTTTGTTCTTGTATATGTGTCACAAATCTGTACAAGTCCTGTGTTTTATTTTTGTTTGTGATGTTTCTGTCCAAGCTCTGATACCTGTGCGTTATCCCGAAGATTCGTGAATAAAACATCATTTGTCATTATCCTCTGTGTTGGATTGATTTTCCATCGCATATGTATCCAGAACTTTCGTAACAATATGAAAAGTCTGCAAGCCTTCCAAAATTTTCATTTTAGAAATGCTGCTAACGTTGTACGGTTTGCTAGTAATGATGTCTTATATAAAGATTTTGAAATAGAACCAATTTTAGATTTTATCAAAAATCAGTTAACACATTTTTAATAAATTGCCTCAAATCCCCAGCGAATTGTTGAGAAGTCCACATCCATTTGACCCTAGTATCCCATGATCTAGAAAAGAAAGAGAGAGAAACACTGTATGAATCAAAATTAATGGTTTTTAGTGATCAAATGGTTGTATACTTCTTGTTCTTAGGTATGTATGAGTATCGTTCACAAATACCTCCTTGATAACTGGTGGCATAACTAAGGCAAGTTGGTGTTAACTTTGTGTGCGGCCAATGGTAGCATACAATGGTAAATGGAGCTAAACAAGTTTGACCCTGATTCGCGAGTTAATTTTGATTTGTTAAGTCTCATTTTCTGCTGAATCAAAACTGGATGCTTGCTTCGACAAATTGTTGTCGTCACTTTGCGTCGAATTGTCGTCGTCGAAGGAACTAGGATTCATCGTTATACACTGGAAGCCAACAATGAAAACATCCTGGGATTCCTGTCCAAAGAATAGTCTCATTGGCCTCTTTAACAATGAAAAAATGTTTTTGTTTTATTTTTGAAACATATTGAACTAACATCGAAATTTAACACTTCAACTTTCTTCAATTCAGAAGGTGGATATACTTTCTCCATCCCCGAAAAGAATACAATTTCTTTTTGGAAGTGGGTTTTCATCCCTAGCCAAGAAATGGTTGGTTGACCTTGAGAGACTAGGGCGAATCGAACCCTCGATCTGTCTCAGTCTGGAGAAAACTCGTTTGATCTTTACAATGTCGTTCATAGCCAGACCAAAAATAACTCTCCGTTCGCTTAGTTATTAAGGCGTTTTAACTACTGTCGTTATCGTTCAAGAAAGCAGTAGCAAGGCTAAAATAGTTGCTTATAATCACATTAACATATTCTTTCTTCCTGTCATACCCGCAAAATTAATCTTTGGAACTTTCAACGGGTACCCAGCCTGCGTTGCAGACATAAGGCCCGAACCAGAGAAGCTACGATGACAAATTGTATAAATGAAGAACCAATGGCGATGAAGCTGGGGGGGGGGGGGGGCAGTTATCATTGCATCGTGTGGAAAGGTGGATGAGAAGTCCTGATCAGAAGAGGTGGAGAGAGTAGGAGTATAACGTCAGAGTTACTTGCGCTTGGAGTGAAAATTTCTGGATGGATGAGAGAGAGAGCTTTTATTGGCTGCTCTAGAAGAATGGAAGGGGGTTACTGAGGTATATATGAGGTGGGCGAAGCGAGTCCGGTGTAAATTTGGAGTTTAGATTAAAAGATGTTTATGACAGATTTTAAAAAGAACTAAATAAAGGATGAAAAAGTTTAATTAGAATTAGGGGGTTCATATAAGAACTAAGTAGCTCTGGCGAGTTCTTTTGGTACTATTAATGCTGATATTAAGATTTTGAAAGTTAGTACTTTTTAAATGTTGGGCAGAAAGTTTAAGAAATTTAATGAAAGATTTTAGATGTATTTTCTGAAGGTAGTTATTTTAAAAACGTTTTTCTCTCTGTCTCTAATTTCATCGTCACGCATATAGCACTTCGCTTTGGTTATCATTCTGATGGAATTTTGACTGAGTATTTTATAAAAGTTTCATAATTCTAAGAGCGTTGCCTAAAAAATGATTACATGTGTTATATGCATAGTAATTTAAATAAATATTGGAACATTTCTTCGACCTTAAAATAAGGTCTCGGGGGGGGGGGTTTGGCTGATCCCCCGTTTCGTGGAATGAAAGTTTGTCATATTTGTTAAAAACCACGGTGTATATAAGCAGCTGCATCTTCCTGCATAAAAATTGTATTTTGGAAGCTGTGATGCAGCTGCAGTTCAGGGATCACACATTTTGTGGTGAGGGGATTTTGAAAGATCAGGAACATTGAGAATAATCTGCTATCTGGACACTTCTGAAAGTTTGGATTTTTTGGCATGTTCGTGGAGTGAATGCGAATGGAAGCGAAAAAACGGCATACGTGGAATACGCCGTTTTGTGATTGAAAAGAGGGTTGCGAGCTACGGAGCACAAATAACATCTGTGAAACGTTATATCGCACTACAGTGCCCTTAGTGACTTCATGAGCAATTTTTTCTTATAAATCTCGAGGGTTGGATCTGAAGTCCTGTTGTCCTAATTTCGTTTCTTTAGACACCTCAGCACCTTGCACAGTCCACTGGATTAGGAAAGATCAATTTCGACAAACCTGTATTTGAATATTAATACGTGTAAAATTTTTGTAAATGAAAGCTAGATAAACTTCATTACTTTATATTTTTGCAAATAATCAAACTTGCATCCGTACCAGTGTAGATGATTAATGGTCTTGCAGGTGGCCTAGTGGTCATGGTCACGGACTTGCGGCTGCGTTTCGTCGAGGGTTCGAGCCCTGATGCCCCTAAAAAAAACGCCATGTAACGGAACTGATGCACGATAAATCTGGTCGAGATCCCAAGTATTCCCGCTGTTATGGTGTGCAAGTTTGAAGAGGAAGGTACCAGCTCAGGTGTCGTCCTCTTCAATTGACCGAGATTCAATGATGATAGTGAAGTTTTATTGGCGCAACAGCCAGATGTGGCCCTACTGCGCCAAACAAGATAAATCTGTGACATAAACGTTAAATCAATGAAAAAAGATTGATCGACAAGAAAGGTTATGCGAGAAAGTAATTAGTTAAGTTTTTATTAACGTCGCCCTAGAAGCAACACGAGGGCTATTGGCGACGGACCTCGTAATTTTGAACCACGGTCAAGTGACGAGGACGACACCTGAGCTGGCACCCCCTCTCCTAACAACCACACCACGCCAACGGGAGGACTTTGAGCCCCGGCTACACGGTGGGTCTTTGGCGGCCAAGGATCGAACCCGCGACTGAATGAAAACCGCCGACCGCTAGTCCACGACCTTGACCACTAGGCTACCGCGGCCCCATGCGAGAAAGTAAAGTTTATAGGCGCAAGAATCAAATATGGCTATGCTGCGTCAAACAAGATTAAACTGTGGACTAAACGAGAATTTGAAGAAAAGACACAAGCTGGTTGACAAGGAGGAGGGTCGAAAATAGAGAAGGTTCGCAAGGGTATCCCGGGGGTGCGTCACTGGAATTTTCCAAAGACCGTAAACCCCATAGGAAAGAAAAAGATCACTAGGGTGCTTCTGGGTCATGATACTCGTAGTTTTCCAAAGGCAAGTCCCCAGATGCTGGGTACCCATTTTAGTCGCCTCTTACATGCATGAGCTACAGTGGGACTATTCTGTCATTCCCGGTCACCAAACGGGTTGACCAAGACTCAAAATTACGAGGCCCATTACCAATTGCGTTCATGTTACTTCTCAGTGCGTCGTTATAATAAACAATCACATCACACAATCTTGGGAGCCTTTTGAAACTTTCCCAATTCTGAAACACAAGACTTCAATTTGAATTAAATTTCATTCCACATATAATGTTGCTGAATTCTGTTTTCATAAAATAGAGGTGCTCCCTCTTTCATGCCCCTCAGATATCGCAAGAGGAAAAAAACTGGTTTTTTTAATCAGATTGAACATTACATTGTTTCATGTCTCCTTTATGAATACTAATGAATCGAGAGCGGTTAAAAAAGTACCAGTGTTAGAAATGAGGTTTTTCTCTGCAGTAATGTCCATTAATAACCCCCTCCCCCAAGAAGTCCATAGGTTCGCATCCCGAACAATCAACGCCATTGACTGCTTCTTTGAAGCAGATTCTCCAGACTGACTGTTTATTAACGGTGCACTCAAAAGCATCTCGAGGGCAAACGGCGGCGCATCTCGCAATTTTGAACCTCGGTCAAGTGACGAGCCCCTCCCTCTTAAAATTCTTCCACGATTTCTTATAATTAACTCAGCACTTGGAAACAACACGAGGGTTATTGGCGTAATTTTCAGTCTCTTTCAAGTGACGAAGATCCTGCATTTCGCTCTTTAACATTCTACACCAGGCCAATAAAGCATTTCTTGAACCTGAAGAAAATCTGCTGCGAAGAAAACTACGACACTCAATATTGATGCTCCAATTTTGTTTCACCCCCTCAAGCAGCATTTGTGAGGCTCCATTGGATTTTATGTGCAGCACAGGAGTGGCCCATTGGTGTTTTTAAACACAAAAAATTGCAGAAAGCTTTCTTTTAAATATATATATATTTGTATTTTTGATGATTTTTTTTACATTCTTTAGATTTCTTTTCCTAAATCATTTCAACTATTTACTTTTACAAAATAAATGTTATTTGTGAATTTTGTATGGTAATCATTCCAATATAGGATTTCCCAAGCCTTGATAGCTAAAGTTCCACCACTGATCATACAGTTCATCAACAGAATGTATTAATGGTCAAGGTTATTTGAATTCTTAAATTATTTAATAGTAAATATATTGGGCTAGACAAACAGCATTTAAATAATTTTTAATTTCATCATTCAAAATAAATACAAAAACATATTTAGTTCATTGAAGGTTTTTGAATATAACATATTTTTTTAACATATACTTATATTTTATTCAATTTACATAAGCTCATTTACTTCTTTATTATTTCCAAAACTGGTACTAAAATATTTATTCAAAAATAAATAGCAACCAATAGAAAACTTTCAATTCAAAAATATACACTTGAATACATGCAGCAATATTAAATAACCAGTGCTCCATTGGTCATGTTCATTAATGAATGTATGAACATGATCCATGGGGTAGAGCATACCAGAAAAGAATTTTCTCATTTTCATTTAATTATATGAGAAAATATCTGAATTTTACTGATATGCATCATATACATCCTTTTTTACATTTTAATGATTTCATATTAGTCTTCTTATTCTTTAATATAGTAATTTATTTGTATCAAATCATAAGTTCTTTATACATATATAGACACACTTAAATTAATTTCCCATTTTTATCTTTGAATTCATATAAATAGTTTGCTACTCCAGTAAATTAATGTATGAAAGGTTTACGACTCTGTACTCTAGTAAACAAAATATATGCTAGCAATATAAAAACAATTTACAGAATTCAATATTCCCCTCATTCAAACAAATACCTTTTTTTTTTTTTTTTAAAAAAAAGAGAGGAATGTCAAGGCAGAAGATAAAATTTAACAATGGCATTTACCATATTCTAACACCATTTCATTTTTAAAATATATCAGTAAAAGTTCTTATATTTTTAAATTATTAAGAAAAATGACAAATAGTAAAAAATACAAAAAGTCAATAAAAATTCTTTGGTACATCACAAAACAAAGGTTAACAAAAAAGGTTTTGTTAAAACCTAAAAAATAATAATATAAATTCACAACAAAAACATCAGTTTTGATTTTTAAAAATCCACAAGGTAAAACAATGTTACTAAAATTATGTGTCCATTCTATCACAGTTTTTTATTTCAAAGATAGCTCTTTTGGCTGCAGACTTTTTAGCAACCGTTTTATTAGGTCCTACTCCTTGGAATCTTCTCCCATCCGGCAATATAACTTCAATGTATGTTTTATCATTCTTAATGACTGGCTCTCTGCAATAAAAACAAAAGTTCATTATGAGGCCCTGTAAACAATGAACATAATTCATAAACAAAAATCGTCAAAATCTTTCTTTCTCTTTCTTCATTAATGCCAATCTGTTTCAAATACATTTTACAAATGATTGCCATGTATTACTATAAACCACAATACATTTGTCCATTCAATTAAAAAAATTCATGTGAAATATACAGATTACAAACAGCAAATACGCTTTGAATACTAATAAATAAAAATAATTCAACTAGAAAGGGAAGGGGAAAACAATATAAGCAATATTTTTCAATAAAACTTTTACTATTTCAACTTAATTTCAAAAGTCTTGGTAAACATTTTAATATTTATATATTTATGCTTTTCACTCTCATACTCTCTAAGAAAGCAAATATTTATGAAATATCTTAATCTAAATTCAAAAGGAATGTGTTTAAAATATTTAATGAGAAAGTTTCATAATAAAAAGAATACAGATAATAATTTACAATTTCAAAGATTTTTAAGGAAGTAAGATAATCTTTCAAAACTTATTTCCAGATTATGTATTTCTATATATTTTTCTCCCTTACTTTAACACTAAATTACATTTAAAAACCACTGCCTAGCAGAGAAAATGCACATTTAATCTATTTAGAACTAAAAGTCTTCACATTAGCTTGGTGTAGAAGTTGGGAGAGTGCGGTTCCAGCTCAAGCGTCGTCCTCATTACTCGATCATCAGTAGCCCTTGCGTTGCTTCTTTGAGCTACATAAAAAAACTATCAATTCACCAACTTAATGACTAAAACAATTCTTTTTGAACAAAATAATAAAAAATAAAACACAGAATGACAGCAATCACTAAAATAAAAACTTGAACACAACTCTTTTTTCCTACAGCAAAAAAGTGTTGGTTTGAGATAGTCCATTAAGCAGAAATGTGAAATCTTTGAAATCATACGAATTCAATTTAGAGGGTATTAAGAAAGCAATACTCTCATATAAGAAATGGGTCCTCAATATGTTTCCAAGTACATTTAGAGAAGAAGTCCGATTTACACTGGGTCTGTTTGCAAAAGAAGCACAAGCCCAGCAAAAACTTAAAGTACGAATCCAGCCAAAAATCATTGCTTTCAAGAAAATTATGGAAAGTTTCTTTATTGTTTTTTTTTTTTATTAAAGCCCAAATATTTACAATTACAAAAATGGTTTGCATTTATTTCTAGGGTAGTTAGAAACAAAGTTATAACTCATATATTAAACTGGAAGTGGAATTTTTCAAGACCTAAATTAGGCCAATAAACAAAGTATTTTAACAGCATTCTTCATTTTTAAAGGATGTGACTGTACAATATGTTTTTCAATACAGAATTTAGCTCTACTTATTTATTTCTTATAGTTATATGTACATCTGCCAATTATTTCTTCACTTAATTTTGCTTTATAGCATTGCATTTCCTGGAAAACTACAATTTTAATTTTTTGATTACAAAAAATCTCATTTCTTAAAAAGTATTGCATATATTCAAATGAAATTTGACCACAGTGTTCTGTACATCTTTAGGTATGTTGTGAACCTCAAACATAGCTTTTAAGTATATAACTGTTTATTTTGGAGCTATTTTTAGTTAAAAAAGTGATATATATATATATATATATTTAATAAAATCATGTTATGTTTATAAATTTTGGTATAATCCAGTAAGTTTGAGAGATAACTGCATTTTTTCTGCTTCACAACAAATATATGTATATTAAATATATTGCTGAAACAAAAAGCGAAATATATGTATTAATTAGAATTTGTTATATGAACTGAAGTGTAAATGTCAATTTTTACTAAATTTAACCAAATATGGCCAAAATTTGAAAATAAATAAATAAAAAAAAGTTCATGCAAATGACTTTTGAATTTTATAGACCACTGTAACTAAAAAAACATAGGTATTTCACAAAAATTTCTTTTGTTCAAAAAAAGTGCTCCAAAAGCAGGCACATACCTTAAAAATGTATATAGATATTTTAAAATATTTTTAATACCCATTCAATAAAATTGCATTTTTAAATAACAAAGAAAACACAACAAAAAAATGATTCATTCCAATACAAACAAGCACTAAACAATATGCATTGAATAAATATATAACTATTATTGAGGCTCCACCACTTTTCTTCCAGAAGCCCAACAAAATTTATCAAGTCCTTGAAATTAAGTCTTTAAAGCTTTCTACAAAATTGGCATTCTTTTTAAGCAGTTAAAATATTTTGCGTAAATATACTGGACAACTTCAATTGCATTATTTTGGGTTTCAAAAGAATTACCAATTGGACAAAATTTTATTTATAACACAATTTAAAAAAGGCTTAGAATTATTTTAACAAAAGATGTCTACATTTATTAATATTTTTAAACTAAAATGGAACAAAATTCATTCATGTTCAGGAGAATCATATCAAAATACATCGAGGTACTATCTTAAAAACATGTACAAGAAATATATTTCAAATGAAACAATTAACCTTAGAATTGACTCTTTCTGTTCTACTTTAATACAGTTTTATAAAAGGTAAAATATTTTACTTATAAAAATATCTTTATTATGATAATTAAACTAAAAATCATTTTCACTTTTGTACTTAACACTTTTTCATGTGTTTGTAAAGTTATGTATGATAATGTACAGCACTGATAATTTTCTTGAACACATGCTATAAAACTGCAAATGACAAACTCGTGATAGCAGATTATGCATTGAATCTATATTACAAGTAATTAGATTGTAAATAAATGCCTAAATATCATTGATTAAATGAATGAGATAGTAGTAAAATTTTGTGATAAAATAAAAATAAAAAATACAATAAACTATAAAAGTTATTTCTTCGTCAATAAAGCAAAGCAAATTTGAAAGACTTGCAAGATTTTCTTACATATAAAATGAATTTATTAGCTTTTTTAAAAATAATATTACATCCTTATGGGATATGTAGTGTAAACAAAATGATAGGGAAAAAAATTAAGCCATCATATGAATAAGTTATTTAATCTAGCTTTACACAACAGATTTTTTTTTTTTTTAAAAAAAAAGATAATTTTGCAATAAAATAGGAAAATCTAGTACATAGAAAAATTCCATATTAACTATCAATTCTTGTTCTGTTTTAGAAACAAATGAAATAAATCAGTGCAAAAAAAGCAAAAGAATATTTTTGCTCTCTTAAGAAATACAAAAGTTATTGTAATTTGTGATGATAATACCAATAGTCATTATGTGTACATCATATTAATTGTGAGTTGAGTGGAAGATTTCAAAATATGTTAGTGTTAAAAAAATAAGATTTCAAATTATGTTAGTGTTAAAAAAAAATATAACTTTTCACCAGT
The DNA here is from genome assembly GCA_019974015.1 of Nephila pilipes. Classification (NCBI taxonomy): domain Eukaryota; kingdom Metazoa; phylum Arthropoda; class Arachnida; order Araneae; family Nephilidae; genus Nephila; species Nephila pilipes. Next base: position 14,121 of record BMAW01018629.1, on the reverse strand, counting down.
TAATAAAGAGTTTATTCATGAATCTCATAATAATCTCACAGTCTCCTAGAATTTTGTGAGGACTGTTCTGAGAATTGATCCAATTTTATCATGAATGCTTTGAAACAAGGAAAGCCTAGCAATCAAATCATCCAAATTTATTTGTACCTAAGAAAGCATTTTATAATATTTACATGTGACACGTGAGGATATGCAAACAGAAGTAATTACTTAAAAAAAATTGCATGATTTAAATAAATTAAAATATTTCATATCAATAAAAATTGAAGTTCTGAGACAAATGTGTACTTATTTAAAAAAAAAAAAAAAAAAAAAAAAAAAAAAAAAACACCTCATATTTGAGGTAGGTGGAACTTCAAAATTTGAACTTGTCACATACGAGGTTTGAAAGATTGCCAATTGAATTTAAGTTCAACATTTGGGAGGATGAAAAAGATTGGTTGACAAGAAATATGGTCAAAATAAAAAGAAAAATACCATAGCAATCTGGAGCTTGTCACATGTATTTACCAAAAAAAGTAAACCTCTTCAATCTCATTCAGGCATCTCGGATCATATATACCTCGAATTTACCAAAAAGGTATGCCCAAAAGGATATATATATATATTTTTTTTTTAAAAAAAGGAATTCTTATTAAGAATATACCTGAAACCGATTCTGGTTTAGATGAAAAATATATTCCTGAAGAAGGAAGTATATCAGTTTCAGCTGGAGAATGCTCACTTTTTAGGCAACCTGCACAAAATGATTACTCCTCTGAATCTGAAAATGAAGAAGTTTCGTTTGTAAACACCAATTCTCAACTGGCATGAACTCTCAATGTAGAAGAAATCAAAGACTCGTAAAAAAGGATCAAAAGCAAAGCAGATTTGTGAAAAAAGTGGAGAATCATCATTTCTATCTCAAAATGACCAGAATGAGTGTAATATAGAAGTAGCTAAAAATGGGACAGTGTGGAATACAGTTCCTTCTGATTCCCATTCTTATGGATGATGGCAGCAGCATAATGTATTGAGAGAAGTTCCTGAATTAAGCTCATTTGCCACGTAACTATTGAAAACTTTACTAGTGTTTGGAAGCTCTTCATAAACGAAAATATTCTATGTTTCATACAAAAGTGCACAGAAGCGGAAGCTCAGCAACATTTACAAAATCTGCTCTGGAGTATATCTTTCGAAGAATTGGAAGCCTTTATTTCCTTACTTTATGCCCATACAGCATTCACTTCAAGAGGAGTTTTCATTAACAATTTGTGGTTCAAGACATAGGGCTAAAACTTTCTTCTCAAAACAATGTCTTGTGGTAGATTCAAAGAAATAGTGAGGTGTTTGCATTTTGATATTAAGTAAACAAAATCCTAGAGACTTCAAACAGATAAATTTGCCCTGATATCGGGAGTTTGGAACTTGTTCATTGAAAACTGTCTTCGTTATAAAGCAAGTGAAAACATAACAGTGAATAAGCAATTATTTCCAAGTAAAGCATGTTGCCCACTCACACAATATATGCCACAAAAACCAGACAAGTTCGGTATTAAATTTTGGCCAGCAGCTGATGTCCAGTCAAAATATTTGTTGAATGGCTTTTCATATTTAGGAAAAAATGAAAGTAGACCTAGTTCTAATACCATTGGAGAACATGCAGTATGTTGCTTGGAAGAGCCCTTTCAAAAATACTGGAAGAAATATTATGACTGACAATTACTTTACATTTTAAAAATTAGCTAAAACATTAAGAAATAAAGTACTTAAGTCTCGTAGGTACAATGAAACATGCAAAGAAAGAAGAATCTGAATCATTCAAGCCTAAAAAGGGAAAACTTTATTCAAGCAAGATGACATCACCTTGACTGTTTATAAAGGAAAGAAAAACAAAAATGTTTTGCTGTTAAGTACCTTACATCCTATGCTTGATATTGAAAGCAATGGGAAAAAAAAAAAAAAAAAAAAACACTGGAGGTTCTTAAATTTTACAATTCAACTAAATATGGTGTAGATCAGCGAGTCTCTTCGCCAGAAGTTAGAACATCTTAATAACCAGTCTGAGAGATATGTCTCTTTTAGTCTGTTGGTAAATACACAACAAAAATCAACCCATCAACTTTTTATTAGACCCAACGGACCAGGGTTCTAAACAGACGCTGGTATTTTAAGGTCACAGACTCCTGTCACTCTCCAGTGGGTCATAAAAACATCAACCACCAAAAACATAAATATCACAATTTTGCAAACAATTAATAAGTACAAAATACAACAGTAACACATACATTAATATATATATAATATGATACACATTATAAAATACTACATGGTTTTATATACAATATTTACTACATAATATATCCATCACAGTAAAATTTCATAGTAAGAAGTATAAAAGTTAAGAAAGAAAGGATATATTAAATAAGATTATTTATAATCATATATTAAGTTAAATACTGTCATTTTTTTATCCTAAAATCACAATACATAATACAGTTTTCAAAGAATTGAAGAACACCACTTACCCAAATATTTTTTCATCTGGCTTTTTTATCAATTCGTATAGTTCTCTGACGGGAGAGAGTGGAACATGCTCGGAAAAATGTACTTAATGAGGAAAAAGAAAGGTTCAAAATTATTATAATTTCCATAAAAAAAAGTAAAGGAGTTAAAAAGTCATTTTGAAATTGCATATAGCAAAGGAACTTAACACAAAACATAATATTTAAAATTACAAGAAATATAGATAGTAAAAATTTGAATAATCATTATGTAGTGGAGATGTACAAAAAGTTTAACAATTATATATTACTTTCATTTACTCTCAATAAATAGCCTTTGAAAGTTCAACATAAAACTTTTAATATTTCACTTGTAAAGTCATTTCCTTTTTTTTTTTACTTCAGCTTTCATCATTCTACATATAACCATAGAGACAAAAAAAAAAGTTTTAAACAATTTAATTTTGTGAAAATGAAAGAAAATTCTTCTGATTAATATTCTTTAACATTTGTCTCCTATTGAAAAATTATATATATGTATATATAACACTGATGAAATTCTCACATTAAAAACCACTTCAACTCTTTGGTCATGCAAAGGGAAATTCTCCTTTTCCCAAATATAAAAATCCACAGTTTGTCTCTTTTTGCTTCGTTAGCACCTTGTCTGTGTCATTCATTGCTTACAATACATCTAATGTCCTTGTCAGACAAACAAATATTTAACTGCAATGGGATATCTTGCTTTCTAATAAAACCAAAATTGAGTGGATTAATTCATAGAAGTTTGACACTCCTATATATTACAATTGTGATGAACCCAAGTTATCACCTTATTTGATTTCCTTATTTTTAATGCCAATCTAAATCATTACATTAAAAACTAATTCAACTTTCATTCCGGATCCCCGCAAGGCCACTTAATTTCCCCACCCATTTAGTGAAATCCCTTTCTTCCCAAGTATAAGCACTAGCAGTTTCTCTGCCACTCTCTTTAATTCTCTACTTGTCAGATAATACACACAGTTCAGGACTTTTTTGTGTTATGCCTACTTTCCCATCTCTTTTGACTACCTTCTGTAATATATTGCATTAAAGTACTGGTACCTGTATTAAGGTGGTTACAAATGAAAAAAAAAAAGTAATTTGACAAGGCACTGCTTTTGTTATGCCAACTATCTGAATAGAGACAGGAATTTTATTTTCTATAGATATATATACATGAGTTAAAAAAAAATCTTATGTTTAACACGAAAGTAAGGCAACTATATTATTTAAAAAAGGAACAAAATTAGAAAAAATTCCAACACAGTATTTTATGTTCTGGTAATATAAAGAATTTAAGTACCACTATACTGATAACCAATTGAAACATTCTAGGTCTCAATTTAAAATTACCTCTAAGTGTATGTAAATAGTGTATTTCACAAATGCATCATAATTCATGACAAGTTAACAGCTAATGTACATGAATCTTAAAAGATCCCAATCATGTCAATCGTTGTCACAACAAATCAATCGACAACATCCCAACAATGCTTCATATATAAAAGAGAAGTTGAGGTTGAAAAATAACCTTCTCTACTTTTCATTTGGGAAGTCCAATAAATGCAAGATTTTCCTTTATGAAAGGAGAGAGTGAGGCAAATTTCCCTTCTCCAATCAAAATGTGCAAGAACTAGAATAATAATAATAAAAAAAGCTTCTTCAGCTCCTCTGCTGGATTATGCAGATACCTGGAAAACTGCCTTCATACAATTCACAATGATCTTAGAAAGGCCTTAAAAAGAGATTTTTAATAAAATGAAATTTAAATAAATGAAATTTTTTTTATATTAGAAATACATCAATGACAATTAATATTACCCAATTATAAATTCAAACACAAATGATTAATTTTTTTAAATCATACAATATTTTATTTTAATAAACCTACTATTTTTATAAATAATGCCCAATAAGGAATCAAAATGTTGAAAAACTGAACCAAAATAAATGGGGGGGGGGGAATTCCATACTTTATTTATTGTTGAATTTATTTTTGATCAAACAACATAGTTACACAAATTCAAAATATAATTTAATCAATTTAAGACTATATCTGCTCTGTAATATTTATTTGAAAAATAATTAACAAAAATAACTAACATTTAAGGTTTATTTAAAAGAAAAATTCAAAGGGAAATAAATTACAGAGAGCATAAGAGGTGTTATTTAAAAATCATTTTAAGAAGCTACTATTAAACATTCCAACAAAAGTCAATTTTTTTTTAATGCATAGGAATAATAAAAATGAGATATAACACAGCAACTTTAATTTTTTTTCCATAGCTGGAATTGTATCGCCTAATTAAAGATAACAGAGGATTTACTATTATTATTTTTTAAACAGCTATGGTAGTATACTAGTTTAAGAGCAGAATAATATATTAAGTTATAGTTTAAGAGCTAGTTTAATAATTGCTAAAGAACAAACACAACATCTAGAATATTTAATAACAGATAAAAATTACAGAAATGAAACTCAGTTTATATTTAATACAGGTACAATTAAGTGTAATGCAAAAAAAGTATATATTCCTAGGAGCTATTTCCAAAAAGTAATGAAAAGTATTTTATAAAACCGGAATTATGACAGATAAGTGTAGCCTTTCACATATTTCTTTCTGCATGCTCTTTACTGAATTATAGAGAGAAGAGCTTGTGGCATATGGTCTTTTTGCAATCATGTGGCAATTTAGAGCTCCTGTGTAGTTTGGTGAGGGCGACTCCTCAGTGAAGAGTTTCTCAAGCATGTTCAATGGAATTAAAAGTCAGTCGAATAAGCAGGACATTTGATGCACACTTAAGTAGTGGACCCTTCAATTCTCTTATGCAGGCATGCATTGTCATTCATGAACAGAAAATATGAACCCATTGTATCCCCAAAAATACAAAAATGATCAAGAAGAATCTTGGTGCAATATCATTGTGATGTAACAATATCAAAAATATTTTCAGGATTCTGTAACACACGTAATGACTGTTCACATTTATGACTGCACACCTTGGTTTTACTGAAAAACTTCATGAACATTCTGTTGTTAGTAATGGTTTCCTTTCTCTCAGTAGTAGTTGGTAACCAGAATCACTCTTCAAGGTGTGAATCAAGATTCATCAAAGAACATCACTCTACACCACTATAGATGATTCTGACGAATATGTTTTTTAACCTCAACAAAGTCTTTTTCAGAAATAGTGTGGTTGTAACTGAATGCACTCAACAGGCATGTGTATATAAGCCAGTTTGATTCAATCACCAATAAATCATTCTGGCAGATACATGAGCCCTGGAAGTGGTTGCAAGCTGTGAACCTATCTGGACAAATGTAAAAAATAGGTTCCTTTTTGCTACGAACACATCCTATCAAATATAGCTCTCCCATGATCACTAATATGCTTTCTCAAAGCATTTACACCCTCAGCAACCTTTTTAACCATAAAATAATCCTTTTTGACCTACTCATTGGTACACCAACTATTTTGCTCAATTTCAAGTCGCCCTAATGCTCATCTCTCTATCATATTCACTCAAATGATAACTTTTAGACATTTTCCAACAGATTTTGACTACACAAGTCCAAATTCAACTGAATGGCTTTCAAATACCTACATCACAATTTTCTGCTTTTACTTTATTGTTTCCAATTTGGAATGAGAGGAAAGAAAAAAAAACTCGTGAGCCCTGCCTTTTATATAGATAAGCAGTGTGGCCTACTGCTTTTTCTATATTTATTTTTATAGTGATTTAGTTGACTCTTAGAATGCTATTTTGCATTAATAATATGTTCTTTAGCAACAGTTGAACATTGTATTATAACCAATGAAAAAAAATCGAAGTAAAAATTTAATTAAGTATAATTTGATTTAACAGGACTTTATTCTCAAGATTTTCAAAAACTCCACATTACATTCACATTTTAAAAAATACCCCTACATTTCTTCATTATCCCAAAAAATGTTAAGGAATTGATAAAACAAATTATAATGTATTTGTATAAATTACATTCAAAATTTTCTTAAAGGATACTTGAGAAGTAATAAAATTCTATGAGAGCCGAGAGAGCGATTAGTTCAGACTTTTCTCAAAAAGCTCTACTTTAACTATTTTTTATAATTCAAATAATTCTAATGCTTTGAATTCAATATTTACCCATAGCAGGCTTGATCATAGGAAAATATACTTTCCACACAGTATCTAAAGACATTCCACTGTCTAGGTAGATTGCTCCAGCTACCGATTCAAATACATCACCTAAAGCTTTGGGTACTTCCACCTCTTCCAGTTGAAAACATTCAATTTCTTCAAGATAATATCGATGAGTCTAAAAATAGACAAAATTATTGGTTTCTCCCTATACTTTTTACAAAAAAAAAAAAAAAAAAAAAAAAAAAAAAAAAGACATTAACTTTTAATGCACAGACTTGTAACCCAACCACACTTTCTAGTGGCTAGATTTTAACCCTAGAATGCTACCCTTTGAAAAACTTACGGGAACGGTACCCATTAATCTCCTAGATGAAGAGAATTTCAATCTGTTTAAAACACAACTTAAAAGTTAAAAAAAAAAAACCACATGTAAATGATTTCATAATTCTGGATCTTGAAATAATTGAAAATTAATACTTTATTTATTTTCAAAGCAATCTTTACATGTCTGCATGATATTCACCGCACATAGCTGTAGAATACTTTAGACAAAATTTGTGTGTCATTCTGCACAAATTATAAGGGCAAAATGCACAAATTTTCTTTTTTAAACATTGAGATTATTCTGAAGATTGAATGTCCTTCTCCAGGTTTAAAACTTCACATATAATTATCCTTGTTGATCGAGGCAAAGTTTGTATGTTTAGATGTTTCTTCATCCAGAGTGCAAGGAGATTTTCACTAAATTTTATAGCGAAAGTTTTTCTTGATAAAACTTTTATAGATATTGAGCCATATTATATACACGTAGAACATGTGCATTAACTAATCTTATATTAATCATACCATAAAATATACAAAGAGGCCACCAAGATGTTTTTCTATTACATGATATGTTGTTTTGAAGTTCCAACAGTTCGAGAATGTAACTGTAGGAATTTCTCTTTTTTTCCTAAGAGTTCTTATGATTGTTAAGTTCATTGGCTTCATCAAAAGTTTTTCAGCTAAGGGTATTGAAGTAAACCGAATATCCAATGTAATATTTCTATTAGTTCTTAGAATGCTCTTTATTAATTCTTCGACAAAGTACAATGCAAGAGGAATACCTTAGGTCAAAGTAGAGAATCCAAATACAGTATTGCGTTAACCATATAGTTTGTTCCTACATCACACATCATTACTATTTTAATTCCATATTTAACAGGCTTATTTGGTATGTATGTATATTCTAAAAGGATACCTTCCTTGAAAAGCTAATAACTGTTCATCAATAGTAACATACGATCCTGGTTTATAAGAATCTGTACATTTCCTGATAAATGCATCCTAAAACTCTCAGGTGCAAATTTATCATTTTCTTTTCTTTCTTCTCCAGTTTCTTTTGCATCAAAACGTAAACAATTCAGTAAAAAAAGGAATCTAATTTCACTCATTCCAGCTTTGTACCGCTGATTGCATAAAGTTGTACCAAATAATTCATTTGAGGCTAAATGTTTATTTCTCATAGCCACTGACAGAATAAGTATTCCAAATAATACTTTAATTTCATCAATACAGGTTTCTAATACTGAATATTTTTGTTCAGCATACAGATATTTTTGTCTTCTAATTTCAGAATTTGTATGCGAAACAAGTTTTTCAAGCATCTGAGGAGTAAAAAATTGGTTAAAAGTTTCTAGGAGACTGTAAAATTATTTTGCTAAATTCTTTGGACCTTGGATAAAATGGATAATGTTTCGTGTGCTGTTCTTGTGTTGCTTGACTTAGTAACATACGATGTGCAGTTGGATTTTTCCGGGAAATATTATAGATTTGTCACAGTAATAATAAAAAAGTTGATGATTTTTTCAACCCAATCACTTTCATTTGATACTTCTGCATTCACCTCAGATTTTAAATTTTTATTTTCATCTTCCTGGGTTTGTTTCCCAAGTATTGTTTTACCTTCATCTGTACTCTCAAACGATAATTCGTCATTTTCATCCTGATTGTTATCTGTAAATTCATGATTTTGAATCTCCATTTTCTGATTCATCTTGAGTTATGCTAATTTATGATACAATGAAAAAATATATTCTTAACGTCCATACTAAGTATTTGAATTAAATCAATATTACTTTATAAACTGGAGAAGTGGTAATATTAGGAAACTTTGTTCCATACATACATTACACATTTTCAGTAAATGTTAACAAATTCTTTTTTTAATGGATTGTACATTCCAGTTTGAGCGTATCACTATTTCACATGCATTCACCACTTCTCAATAGCCCAATATGCAGAGACCAGCATCACATTTCCTCCATCAATATGTTTTCTACTTCCCAACCCTAAAAAGTTTAGCTGCCTTGATGAGGTGTACATAGTAGTATAAAGATTGCAGGCCCTCTCCTGACATATCAATTCCCAACACATAATAAGAATGAGCTTTCTCAAGGACATAGCAAAAATGTTGAAAACTATCCAAATATAAACTGTACTTTAATTGTATAAGTTGTTGACACCATATTCCTTCTTTGTAATGTTTTGAATAGAAGTATAAAAATAGTATTACTCATGTAACCCATTTTAAATAGTTGATAAGAAATAATATTTCCTCTTTCTTCTCTAAACAGAATTGCACTACTAACTACTGATATCAATATCATCATTTTTTAGAGCAAACTTCTGAATCTGTATGAAGTAGTGAATGATTTTTCATAACAATTTTTTCCTAAAAAGTTTGCAAGGATCCAACTTAAAATCGAGCAATGTGCATAAAATATATCTAAGGTTTGTCCCCT
>BMAW01018620.1:0-11111 GCA_019974015.1 Nephila pilipes | reverse complement strand
TTAAACACATTTTAGAAAGTAAACGAAGATTGTCTTTTTTATATATTTTTTTCTTTACATTGTCAAATGTTTCATTTGAAGTAGGAGTATTTAATATTAATGAGTTTTAACATTAATCATACTTATTTGGTATGTCGTTTTTTTGTTTTTTTTGTTTTTTTTTTTTATTTCTAAAACAAATATCAGACGGATAAGATCACTCAATCTTAGCTCGTCAGAATGATTCATTAGAAATAATGTAGAACTAAATTTATTGTTTTTGGAGGAAAGCGTTAAAGCTTCCAGAAAAAGTTATTGAAAGCTGTTATTTGATTTAATTATTATTTGTTATGATATAGATAAAACATAAGGTGTTATATATGGAACAAGTTTATATATAATCTTTCAAATTAATAAATGATATAAATTATGATAAAACAGAGGGTAATAAATAATACATTTTATTATCATTAACTGCTATTAAATAAATATATTAAAATATTTAAATTAATTAACAATGCGGTGTATTAAAACAGCATTCGAGGTTAAAACTTCAAAGGAAAGTAATGAGAATATACTTTGAAAACTATCTTATAAATGTTGTAAAATTATTTATAATATTATGGAAAATCGCAATTCTTTTCTATACTTTATAAATTAAAAGTAATACAACTATGATTTTCAAGCATTACAAATTAATATGTTATGAGTAAATATATGGCTGATATATTGGAAATCTTTATAATATGATTTTATAGGCAATACAATCTTTTTTTTATATTCTAGTTAAAATATAATTAGTCGTTTATGTATTCCATTTAACAAATTGATATCAAAGAATGCATTGCTTTATTTTTGAAGATTACATTAAATTGAAAATTTATTTTTAAGTAACTTCTAATGCAACTATTTTGGCCTTTCAAAAAGGTTTCATGTTTTTCTCTTAAATTTAAAATTAATTGATATATCTACAAATTTATTTTTTATAAACTGAAATACTCTACTTATAGAAACATGAGCAGTCCAAATACGAAGCATAAATACTTGATCAAAAAACAGTAACATTTCTCAGCATTCAAAATTATTCAAATACATTTAGTGTACCATTTTTTCAGGATTTAATCAATCTTTTTGAAACAAAGAAAGCATCAATCCCAAAATTTTGCTTATTCGTATTACAAAGTTAACCACAGAAACCTCTGTTAAACACTAAAGTGGCTATTTGCGAAAAAAAAGTTTTTAAAAGGATTATCCAAAACATTATTGGATAGGTTTCATCTGCCAATAAAATAGGTGTTTACAATAATGTTGAGAAGTTAATCACTCGGAACATTAGTTGTCTTGCAATTTCTTCCCATATGAAATAATTGAGAAACATATTAAATATCTAAATTTTTAACATTTTGATACTTATCATCAAATTTAATTACGTTTTGTTTTAACATTTTAAAGTAGTATGTTCTTCCAATAATTTATTACTTACCTAAAACTTACTTTTATATTATTTAAACTCTAGAGAAAAAAGAACTTGCGTAAAAAATAGATGTTTCAAATTGATTTCAAGATTTTTCTTTATGTTACGTTATCAAATGTCGAAGGAAAAGCAAATATTAAAGAAACCACATTAAAACCATGCAAATTAAGTAGAGGGGAAACTGAAAGAGTAAAATTTCATGAATAATTCAGCTCATCACTTCTTCCAAGTAAAATGCCAATCACAAATCCGACAGGATTCTTTATGCATATTGCAAAACACTTTTCTGGGGATTAAGTTTTTACGTTCATTGTGACTTTCTTTTCGATTTTCATGTTTGAAGAGGACTCTATTTTCTCTATAGTGAATTAAACTGCACTTTTCAAGATAAATTATTTTTTTCCATTCTTTACATGACCATGATTTTTCATTGATTTGATACACGCTACATGTTCAAAACACGTTTTTTTTTTATTCATCTTCATTCGATTTTAAGACATAAAATTTGACCCATAAAAGAGCTATGTTGAATTAAATATTAAATTTTGCAATTTTTGCACGTTCTTGAATACCATTGGGATTGTCAATTGTTTTATTCGTGCAACATTAGGCTTAACGCATATATGTTTAAATATTCTTATTAATATTTAATGCATTTTGTAAACATTTAGTTTGTGAAAATTTCATTACTTAATAAAGTATGAAAAAAGTTCAAACATTTAATTCAATTAAGATAATATCGAAATGTTTTAAGACACTGAATATGTAATTTGTTTTATATTCATCATATTACGAATGTAACTTTTCTAAATTGATTTAATTGAAAAAGGGGAGTTTGCGGGAAATTGGGAATGTGAGGTAATCATGACTAACATGAATATCTCTTCAATTATGTTAGAGGGCTGAAATGATATCTGATAATTGTTTCCAGATTATGACAAATAGTTTGGAAATAATATAAAATTTCATTATAATAATTCGTTAATAAATAAAGGTGATAAAATTGTGTTTAATGAAAACTGCATCTTTAATAAAGTTTTAAGTTACTAGCTCATTACGGCGAGTTTCATTGCTGATTAAGAGAATAACTAAAATATATATTCTCACAGTTTTTACAGAGTTTTATCTATTCATAATCTGATGCAAATATCTTTTGAATTTTATTAATTAAAATGCCAGTGAATTTTTAACTTCTAGCAAAAGTAATATGCGAAAAAATAATGGATTTTTGTAAGAAACGTAAAATTAAAAAAATATCTCCAAAGTTAAGTTATATAAAATATAAAAAAAAATCTTATAAATATATATTTTATGTAATTTTGAAAGGTTTTAACTTAGAGGGTGTTAATTAAAAACTAGAAGACTCTTTTAGTTTTATTTCATATATTCTTTAATTTTAGAATTGAGACTCCGCATTATATTAAGGTTGTCTTTTAGCTTCTTCATCAAACCTTAAAGAAAGGAAAATATTTAAAGAAAAGTATATTTATATACAGATAAATTAAATTGTACTAAAAAAATATCAAAATTTTCAAAATTAATTAAAAAATATTGACGCGAGATATATCGATTAGGAAGTGAAATTCTATAAGATGCAAATAGGATTAAAAGAGAGAGACTTTGTCAAAATCATTCTAAAATATATAAAAACATTTTTGATGATTGACGTGGAAAAGGAATAATTTTTTTATCATTGATGTGAAAAACGTGTCATGAACAGTGTGTAAAAGTAAAAATTAAATTAATAAATTTCTAAGGTATTTTTGGGAAAAAATTATTTTTTTGCATGTTTTGATAAATATGTTTGATTTTTTAATTATTTTACATGGTTGTTTTAAGCTCAATAATTTTTTATGACTATTTGTTTAATCCACTTATTTTACAACTAGTAGCATGTATTAATATCAAGGCCTTACATTTTTTAGTCAGTATCTCTATTAAGATGAACGTTTTAAAAATACTTTATAGTTTATACATTTTTCATATAAAATTCTAATTCTCTTAATTTTCTTGCAATTTAAAATGAATAGATTTAAACATTATTTTTGCTTTCTAATCAAAATGAATTATTTTTATTTTCATATTTTCTCCAGAATATTGTTTTATTTTTTTGTTAAATGCAGAAGAAAATTAAATGTGATAATAATACCTTTTAAACTTTGATCTATTTTCAAATACTGATTTAGTGGAAAAATAAGTTATATAATAGAAGCTGATAGATTGCATTTCACCTAGTCATTGTTTACGTCTTCTACCGAAATTATTCAATTATTTATCATAGAATACCGTTTTAATATCAAAATATGCTAAATCAAACTCTTGATCTGCAACTGATGAAATTTTATCAAAAATATTACCGTAATTGGTTCTAAGAAGATTAATTCTTAATAACTTTTCATTTGAAAACGAAGCGCTATTCGAAATTAATGTTTTGTCCAATGACAATGTTTTAAATATATTTAATATAACCTCGTAAGATTTTCAGCCCATTAGAAGTCAGAATAATGCATTAATTACTTTATTTGAAAACTTAAGCTAGTTAAAACTAAGTAGTTTTATGTTTACAAAAATTTAATTGAAAAGCCGTTACAAAACATTATACCGTATGTAACATATTTTCATTTTAGTAAACAAATAATATGTTAAAAAGCCCCTCTACAATTATTCTGTTTACGAAATTGAATACGTAGCCTACAGTAAATAAAGTATGCTATTCAAACATGTTTATTGGAGTAATTAGTAAAGAAAAAATAACCTATTAACGCTTTGGTTTGGTATTAAGTGTATATTAAAATTTAAGAATATCGTTTAGCATTGAATCTATAACAGATTTAAAAAATGTTGCAAAGTAATTAAAGGTACTTAAAAACTGTATTTGAGATTTCTTTCATCGATTTCTGTCATTTAAAAATTAAGAATATATATTTCTATTTATTACTGGAGTTTTTTATAGCATCCCTTTTCCTTTTTTGTTAAAAATTCGAGCCTTAAATAGGCGAATAAATGGAATTCTCAAAGCACAACGATGAATGCAATCTTATTATTTGGTTGCACATACTTGTGTCAAGTAGCATATTCTGTAATGACAACAGTTAAAACTCGAATGCCAAAAAACTAATATTTTTCATTTAATTTATATGTTTGCATATTATTTAAAATAAATAAATAATACATAGTTTCAATTTCAACTGGCGCTGACATATACACTATATATGTATATATATATATATGTGTGTGTGTGTTTTTGTGACCATCGATAATACTTCTGCAGTATAGCAGTTTTTAGAGCTCCACATCATCTCCCCCCACCGGAAATAGTAGCAGAAGGGGATTATAAAGGGCTATTGCTCTCTCAAGAGCATTCCGGACATAACTACTCTCTTTAAGTTAAGGTCTGACTGGCCAATCTATATGGCAATTTTTCTTACATTTCAGGCAATTGTCGACAAACTGAGCCCCATGGGGACAAGGATTGTTGTCCTTTAATAGGAGCCCCGGACCATCTACGCCCAAGAAAAGTCTAGCTTAGAGTTCTAAGATATCTTCTACATATCTCATAGCAGTCAAGTAGACTTCGTCAAACACATGCATAGGTGTTCGACTGTTCAACATATTTCCTCTCTAAACCATTACACATCCACTATCGTAATGATTCTTTTTCTTGTAAAAGCGATGGTATCATATCCAGACACAGTTAGATATACCTAAAAGATACAGGCACGCCGATACAGGTACGGTGATAATCAATGTCCGGAATAAATCTCGATTTATCTGTTTAAAGCACAGTGTTTTACCGAAGTTTTGGTCAAGGCGCATGTTGACTGCGCCATACTAAACGTGCTCTCTCGAGTGCTGTAGTTAGGGGACGCAAACAATTGGTCTTCTGGCATACAATCCTTCTCATGAAGCTTGCGAGCAACTGAAGACGCGAAATGCGGGTTCCAGTGGTAGCATACAGCTCACCTGAGAACTATAAAACTGTACCTGTCTTATGTCGCCTAACTGAAAAGGCCAATTAATGATCCTCATTCATAGTTGTGGATCTTCGTCTACCTTGTCTAGTTAAGCCTCCTCGATATGAATTTTGTGTCCAAAAACCGTTTCCACAAGTTTCAGACGACACTGAGTTCTGTAGCCCTTTGCTCAAATCATTGGCTTATCTCCAATCTACCATCAATTTTCTATCTCATTACATCATCTATACGTTCGTTACTACTCATTTTTCCTGGCACTTTTAAAATTTATACAATTCTTACGAGAATCATAGCGAATGTCGTGGAGGAATAAGAGCACAGGAATCAACGACAACCCTTCTTTCGCTCATATTACCTTCACAGTCATAGTTCCTCAGACAGGCACGCGTACGCTTACATATTCGCTATGGATATTTGCATAATTCTTTGGCGACATAATTAGTACTTTGGTTTAAAACCTTTGGTAAAAATATACATTACTTTCAAATTCTCTTAATTTTGCATAATATTGTACATATATATACATATATATAAATATATTACGCGGTCAAAAATGATTGGAATAAATGCATTAAATTCTGAATATTTGGTTAATTACAATGTTTATAAAAACGCATTTAAATAAATTCCTCTGAATTTTAAGTAATAAATAACATGACTGAAACAGTCAAAACATAAAACCACGTGCATTATATTTTTTAACTTAGCAATGCTTCGAAAGATAGAAACCAAAATAACCTAAAAGAAAGTAAAGGTCAGAAATTTAATATTTTAGGAAATTTCGATAAATATAAGGTTATGAGCCATATATTAAATTTTATCGTGACTATCTTAAATTGTTACAAATAAGTAAGTCTCAATTTCTGAATTTAGGGCTGCAGATAGGGCATAATAGTTTGTTTTGCATTATTTGTGATAAAAGAGCTACGCATAAATTTAGTTAAATTACTATATTGTTACAGTTATCTCTATATATCTATATACATAAAGATCGTTTTGAATTTTTAAAATTTTTAAAAAAATTGTTTCAAATCGTTTGTAATTTTCACGACTTCGTTAGTTTTAGTAATATTAAGAGGTTCTTTAAATATTGCGTAGAATACAAATGTTTATTTTGACCTTTTAAAGATATATATTCATCTAAATTTAATGATGATGTATTACAAATATGTTTTGAAGTATCTCTGCAGGAATTTTTGGAAAAACATTTAAAAGATATTCGAGATATTTTTCATTTTAGGAGATATTCGAGATTTTGACATTTTTTTCTATCCTGACAATCTTCTTTCAAAATTTGGAATGATTTTTTGCTATGTTATATTTTAAAATTTTCTAAATTTTGAAATTGTAACTAAATTCTTTTCAATTTTTAAGGAATTATAATATGTTGAATTTTTTTTTATTAAATATTAATTTTTGAATATAAATTCATTCCTCAGCAATAGGATTACAAAGCTTAAATGGCTTAGTTGTGAAGATTTTAATAAATTCAGACTCAAACTGCATGTACAAACGCCTTTTAGATTCTTTAGAATACCTTTATTAAATTTTTCGTGACAGCTGATAATGGATATTAATAGTTTGTTTTTTAATATATGCCACTGTTTCGGTGTTATGATTTTTATAAAATCTTTTTTTGTACTTAATTAGTTTACAGATACTTTTGGGAAAGTCTTATGATAACAATTTCTCCTGCTATTTCTGAACTTACATCATTATGTTGTATTCAGTTTAATAGCAAAGCACAAATATTTCAGATGTTTGAGTCAAATGGATTTTTGAATCGTTTTAAATCCGTTTTCTACTCAATGATTTGCATGATATATAAAAAATTTGGCCTTTCAATGTTTTTATTGATTAAAGAAGAATGTTTCATCTTGATATAAAATGAAACTACAAGCGTTTTACAATTGTGGCTGATATGTTTTGAATGGATGTAATAGGACCGTTTAAATTGCATTATTTTTTCGTTTTCTAGTTGCATATTAAATTTTGGTATACATATCACATACTCTGTGTGTTTTACTCTTTCGAAATCAATTTTACATTTTGAAGAAATCAACATTTTGCCTAGCAAAATGCATTAAGGGATGGTTGTTATAACATAAGTTTCGTGTAACTCTACTATTCAAACTCATGTTCGAATATGGAAATACATATGCATTATTTGTTTCCTAAGCATCGATTTTTCCCATATTGTTAATAAACACACACACAGATATATATTGCGATATTGGTCATTTGGAAATCCCTTTTCAGAAATTTTCATAAGCATAATTAACAGCTTGCCAACATCACGAATTTTTTCTCTCTTTCTAATGCAATTTTGTAAGATATTTTTATGAAAAATGTATTTGTTATTTTATTGAGTAGGGGATTGGAATTTTGAAATATAATTTTTCATTTTCAATTAAGTTTAAAATACCATACAGAACATTCTCGTTTTACAAATAGGCTCAGGAATAGGAAATTTTGTAGTTCTAAATAAAGAACAGATGAAAAGTTACAGTATACGAAAGGAGAATACAAGGCAAAAAGTTATATTGTAAAATATATCTGAAGTTTTCTTTCATTTTATGAGAGAATTGAGAAAAAAATATACTCCCTCGAATATACATCTCATCTGATAATGAAATAGGAATATAAATTTTTGGAAAATTGAATTGTAAATCATAAAATAATTGCATTTACTAATTTCTTTAAAGAAAACAGTATTGTTCCTATTTACAAAGAAAATCTACATCTACTCAGAAACAGCTTGATACAGACAGAGCGTAAGATGGCAATAAAAAAAAAATCCCAGAAAATTATAGTTAACATGGAGCTTTCAATATTTTATTCTTTAGATAAAATAATAAATATTAATCAGATAATTAACGTGCAAATATATTAACAAATATATAATAAAAAGTAAATGATGATTCCCTTCAAAAGAAAAAGTGAAGTGAAAAAAATTTGTCATTTGTATTTCAATTAAAGAAATTTAAAATTGAAATTGAAATAATGGTATATTATGATTTTCTAAGAGATATTCTTAGAATAATTTTATAGCCTTCACTTACAATCATTAATTTCTATTTGAATTGTTGTTCTTCAACATGAAAGATTTGGTAAAACCTTTTCTTGGAATCACTTAAATTTTATCTTATTTTTGGGATTTTTTCCATTTATTTAAGATTTAAATAACTTACAGTTACGTAATTAAAACGTGGTATCCTGTTTTTTTTTTATTTAGAGCTCTAGATACTCTACCAAAAATAAGAAAATATTGGCGTTATCAATATCTTCAGGGACCAACCGACTGAAGAGCTCTTACAGTATGAAAAACATTTTAAAAGTTAAATTAATTTTGGTCTTAGATTTCTTCGTCTGCATCTGGCTGTCTAGACATTAGACTCTTAAATACAATAAGAGGAAGTAAGAAGATTAGATTCAAAAAATTCGAAAATATGAAGAGATTATATTTTCGGAAAATAATATTACAATGCTTGTAAAATTCAAGAAATAACTGAATAAAAATAATCGAATTGCTCTTTTTTAATGGAACCAAATAATCTAACTTATAACTGAATAAAATTTGCGGTGAATTGTTTGATTTCATTTTATAATCCTTTTGAAAAAAATGATAACTGTTTTTTTTCAAAATATCAAAGTGAATTGAAATAGTAAACCAAAAAGCATATAATTCTTTTTAAATACATTTAATTTACACTGAATGAGGCGATCATCTAATATGAATGGAAATATTGAATTAATTCATTGGAAAAATTTACTGTAAATTAATTCTAAGGCAGATACTAATTTTGTGATGTGCATGCGAATATTCGGCTAAGAAATTTAAAAAAGGGGTGTTTTTAAGAAAAGAGTGCCTAAAACACTCCTTTCATTAAACATATTGAAATTACATTCTTATTTGTATGCTCTAATGAATATTATATTCTTATTTGTATGCTCTAATGAATATTAAATTCTTGTTCAATTCACAACGACTGAGTTCTATACATATAATTCTGTTTAATATTTTAATATTTTGGAGCTTTTGAATATTGGTAAAAAGTCAGATTATGATACCTTTTATTATCTAATGGTTTATACTGAGTTAAAATAGAAATAAAAAGACTTCAGAATCATTGATTGCTTATCATGTAGAAAAAATGCACCAGATATTTATTTTTACAGATAATTCTGAAAATACTACTTCGGAATAGAAAAAATTGATCACTTTAAATTTTATTTCTAACTATATATATGAATTTATAGAATATATATGGATTTAAAATCGGATATGTAAAAGTATATTAAATACATTTTGAATTCCTTTTAGTAACTTTATCTAAGCAGTGTTTCTGTAGAATAAAAATATTAATTGTCTTAATTTATTCAAATAACTTAAAGTAATTCAATATGATCCGGCATTTTATACACTATATTTTACGTAGACTTTTAATATGAAAAACATTTCATGTATTTTATGCTTAAAAATTACATTAACGCTTATATATATTATTCTAGCATAAAAGTAATTCAGTTTTCATAATTTTCCCATTCTATAACCCACTAGTAAAATGTTCCTCCTTATTTTCTGATATAATTTTAAATTATCCTGTAAGTTATGCGAACACACCCTCTAAAATCAGCTCAAATCAACTTTCTCATGATCGTAAATCTGTAGGAACAATTCCTACTAGGTTTATTGATGTCATCAAAGTCCCACATAATCCCTTTTTCTTATACCATGTGAATAGCACGTGACCTGGAGAAATGCCTCCATATCAAAACGAAACAAGGTGAAATTCTCTCTCTTTCCCTTCGGCCATGAAGTCCGGCACCATGGAGCTTATTTTCTAAAAATATATGTAAAATGGCCTCTCTCTCATCCTAGAATAAATAGTTAGAATTGGTCTCGTAATTATATAGCTTTGACTTCTGGTATCATTGTTACTCATCCAGTAAAGAATTCTTTGTCGTCTTAATACATCCCTGAATTCGAATGCACTTTATATATATATATATATATATATATATATATATATATATATAATATAATATATATATAACACATCGAACAATAACTCCCGAGTCTAACATTGAAAACAACATTTTTTTTGCAAAATTTTTTTTTATTCATCAACATAACACCTTTTGTTAATCTCCTTTTAGGGTGATACAATCGTTCCAACGCTTTTCCAAATCTTTTCTTTTTTTTTTCGCAAGAAATCTTTTTTGTTGCGAGTAAATAGCGATAAACAGCTTTCTGAATCATCGACTCGTTGCTGTTTTTGTTCCATCGAAAGCAATCGTGGCACCCACTTGGAAAAAACCTTTTTCACTTCACTTCAAAAAACCTTTTTCAGTAAATACACTTCTATATGATATCTGTGTCATCTCAGCAATCTCACGGAGCTTCACTTTTCGATCTTTCATTATAATTTTTGTCACTTCACTCACATTTTCCGTTGTAACGGCTTCCACAGGTCTACCCGAGCGTTCCGCGTCATTTGTGTCGGTACGACCACGTTTAAACTCGGCAAACCACCGACAAATCGTTGCTTTTGATGGACAAGAGTCCGGGTAACATTTTTCAATCCATTGTTTTGCTTGCACGGTGTTTTTACCCATTAAAAAACAATGTTTTATCAGAACACGAAACTCGGTTTTTTCCATTTTTTAAACAAACTACAAAA
>BMAW01018613.1:28904-49874 GCA_019974015.1 Nephila pilipes | reverse complement strand
GTGCATTTAGGTATGCATGGATGCAATGAGATATGAGTCAGCAGGAAATGCGCATGCGTCGTAAAACGAGGCCTACCATTTATTTCTTTTTACGACACGAAATGACACTTTACTGAAGTCCATCTATTCCATTGTACATTTCGTTATTTATCATCCCAGTTCAACTGTTTTGCTTTTGATGAATGCTCAATTAAAGCATTAGCTTTGTAATAAAAGCAAAAACATAATTTTTTTTGTGTGCTGATTGTTATATCTGTTTCAAATACTGAGATACAATAGTTTGAATATGTAATATTTCAGTGTTTGAGTTTTTTTAAATCAAAGAACAATCGGTTGATTATATTTACTCGAGCAGTAAATTAATCGCGAATAGAAATAAATAACATTGTTTTCAATTATACATAAAAAGAAGTTCTGAAAAGAGTTAGTGACCTTTATCTATTACAAATAAATAAGCATACGTAAAAAATAAATTGTAAAAAAAAATGTAAATAAATAAATATTAACCAGCATATGTATATATGATACTCAAATCATTTAGCATAATTGTTAGGAATTTATTTACTTATGAAAATATGTAAAGTTGATCATTTAGAAAAATAATTAGTTTCTATCTTTCAATTATGATTTGCGTCATAAATATATATCAACTCGTATTTTTACAGAATTAAATTTCTTTTAAAATGATAAAGTATTATTTTGAAATCTTGCCTCGAGTGCTATTTATGGTGACTAAGGGAGGGGGAATTCTCACATTTTGCTTTGAAGGTGAGAAATTCGTTATTTTATTCGAATTCACGGAGAAGACTGAAATACCGGTAAACCGGTTTACTTATTAAATTTAGCTTAAAATTGTTATCGGTAATTTGATATTGTTTTTACCAGCATATGTATGTGTAAAATTAGGTAAATAAAATGTATATATAACTGTATTTTCCTTCAGTAGAAATTATTTTATTCATCAAATAGAATCTTAATTTATTCATAAATATATACAACATGATAATCCGTTCCTGACTCGGAAAATATGGGAGGGGGGGGGGGGAGCCTGGAGTGTTTTCAACCCGAAAATATAAGAAATATATTCAAATAGCGTGTGAACAATTCCTTCATTAACGTTTAACAGGCCGCGGTAGCCTAGTGGTCATGGTCATTGACTCGCGGCCGGCAGCTTTTGTAGAATCGTGGATTCGAGTCCTGATCCGACAAAAGACCAGTCGTTCAGCGGGGCTAATGCGCTTTAAATCTGGCGATGCTCCAAGTCCACCCACTAGTGTGATGTGGTGTGAAAGTTTGAAAAGGGATATGCCAATTCAGGTGTCGTCTCCGTCTCTTGACCGGGGTTCAAAGTAGCAACCGTCGTCAATTGCTCTCATATTGCTTCTTTGAGAAACGTTA
Source organism: Nephila pilipes (assembly GCA_019974015.1). Lineage (NCBI taxonomy): Eukaryota > Metazoa > Arthropoda > Arachnida > Araneae > Nephilidae > Nephila > Nephila pilipes. The sequence goes on along the minus strand of BMAW01018613.1, from coordinate 48,476 downwards.
ATAAACAATCACAGTGACATCGCTATTGCAAATTCGAATTCCATGGCATGTTTATCCCCCAATGTAAAAAATGGAAAGAAAAAAAAATTAATCTCTGCTGTTAACAGGATGTCCTGACATAAATAGTAAACCAAGTGTGAGGTCTGAAAGAACTTTTTCTATGCCAGGATTATTTTGTACAGAAGTTATATTTACATTAAGAAGACCAAAGTGCTGATCAGTTACGTTTATTATGTGCTTAATTTTAATACATGTTGACAAATGGATTGTGCGTATATTACTTATATTTTGTTATTAAATTGTTGAATTTTATTCAGATTAATTATGTTCAATTTGTTATTTTTTTTCCATATACTTATGATATAGTGTACAAATATATCAAATATTATGCGTTGGAATTAAGAATTTTTATTTTACAGTCACAATTTTAAGAATTCCCGGTACACTGGTTTTGTTTGAAAATTTTACCGAATTTCCGGTGATAGAAAAAGTAGGTGAGAACATAATCTACTCGTAATTTACTAAATGCTGAAACATTTTTTCTGAAAGGAAAATTTAGGGAAAGAGTTTAAGTGATTTCTCTCTAAAACTGATTCCCTAAATAAACAAAACAAAAAAATTAAATTGCTGTTATTAAATTATTATGACTGAATTATATTTACAGTAAAAATTTCCTCTGCGAATGAATCCTTTGTTTTTCTACTTTCATGCCAAAATAAGAAAATTGGTGCATATTTATGCACCATCATATTTGATTCAACAGCCTGGGGAGGGGTTCCAAGGCCTTTTTTTGAAGATTTCTCTAAGATAACCTCCTTTTGCCTTAATCCCCCTGCCAGTTTTTCTCTTCATTCACCTTAAAATCCGATTCAACAGAATCAAGTCACCGAAGGTGTGGTCTTCCGCTTTTCCGACAAGTAAAGGACTTTGCAACAAAAATTTTCTTTATTGGATTTTTTCCATCCATTCTAACAATATGAGAATCCCACATCATTCATTTCACTTTAATACAGTTCATGATATTAGGCTCATTAAACATTTTATAAATTTAAGAATTAAAACGTCTTCGCCAAAGGCCATTTTTTTTTTTTTTTTTTTTTTTTTTTTTTTTTTTTGACGCCACTGAAAATACTTCTGAAAACTTTTCTGTCAAAAATTGCAATTTTAAATTCTCCATTTTTAGTTAAGATACCAAGTTTCCAAGCCGTACAATAGGATCGACCTAATGAGAGTGTTATAAATTAGAAGCTTTTTATTTCTGGGGAGAAAACTGGATATCTGTATATATAAAGAGTAGAGTCCAAAGAACGTTTTATTGGCCAATAAAATACGATTTTGGATCTCAGAACATTTTTAAGCATAGTTTGGTTTGAAATTAAGCATAAATAAAAATAACTCATGCTGTGTTTTGTGCTGTTTCTCCTGTTGTTACGAACATTTAAATGTTTTAGCAGTTTTGAATCGTAAGGCAATTGAATTAAAATATTTCAAAGCAATATAAATTGTAAAATTTTCTCACGCGATTAGTGTGTGTAAGGGGAGGGGGGGAATGAAAATATAACTGTTGATACCTGTTGCGTTCTTTTCAATCAAGTTTGCATACAAATGCCATTGTAAAATTCACAATAGTTATCTGCGTGCTTTCTCAGCTATTTTTCTTCTTTTCTTCTTTTTGTCCATTATTTCCATGTCTTTCACCCATTGTATTCCTAGAACTCATCTTGGCATTTTTACAACATCTAAAACGACATCTTAAAAGTTTGTTATTGTAGTTCTTCAGTGGTTTTTGCCCTCCGGACAGTTAAAGAGTTTCAAGGTGATTGATTCCAAAATAGTTGTGGGAAAATAAAAATCTTGAGGAATCACAGTACTTTGTAAAATTAGATATTTATAAGAAAGTGGTTTTTTATTCAGAGGTTGTTCAATTTTATGCAAATGCGATATAGTAAATATTTTTTCATACTGGAGTTTGAAATTAGTTACCGTCTACCGGCCATTTTGATTTCGTGAATGTAATGTTAATATTATGGAATTTCTACTATGGTGCTCAAATCTTTACTATTTTATCTATTTGAATGCAGATAAGTACATCCGAAGGACCAAAAAATAATGAAGGTTTCTGCGGAATTACGATTTTCCTCAGATTTTAAAAAATATTTTTACCCCTATTTTAATGATTCGTTTGTGGGTTTACCGACCTTTAAAAAACATTCTGAAATATTTTCAAAAATAGGGAAGAAAATGTAACGTATCTCTATTACATTTTGCTCTTTCTTCTGCCTTTAGTGTGACGTTAATAAAACCAACTAATCATTATTCTCAGAATTTTACTAAATAGGTTCGATTTTACTTAATTGTTTATTAAAACTTCGCTTTGAGAAGCAACACGAGGGCTATTGGTGGCGGATCTCGTAATTTTGAACCTGGGTCGAGTGATGAGGACGACTCCTGAGCTGTAATCTTCATCTTCAAACTTTCTCACCACTCCAATGGGAGGATTTGGACCTCCACCAGATTTAACGTGCATCAACCACGCTACAAGGCGGGTCTTCAATGGCACCTGGGTTGGAATTCCACGACTCAACGAAAGCAACGCCTACCGCGGACATTACAAAATAAGTTGTTTTGTCATACAGTCCACATTTATATAAACTGAAATTTAGTTCCATTGAAATAGAACATTGAAGTATAGAAATTTCGACGCTTAGAAACAAACTTTTTTTGCTAAATAGCTGGCGATCTTAATTATTATGTTGTGTAGATATCTCGAGTGTTGTTTGTAAGTCCAACGTTAATAAACAATCAGTCAACCAATCAATAAAGTAGAATGTACAGATCCACACTGAGTAACTTTCCTTTTACGTAAAGCAACGGAACAAGTGATTCACAGAAAGTTCTGATTATAAACTATCAAATCATAGGTAATTTAAAAGAGATTAATGTACTAAATATATTTTATACAAATGTAAGATTTCCGGCTTTTTGTCTATAGCATTCGAGCATCCCTTCTCTTGAACGCTTACCTTCCTTAGGTACGAACTTGATTTATGACCCCGAAGCACTCGAGTGATCTTTTTCTCCCATGGCATTCACTGTCTTTGGTAAACATGGGTGCCTTGACTCTCTCTTCCCCTATTTTCGACTCTTTCCTTCTCGACAGCATTTTTTTTTCTTTCCTTCTTCCATTGAGAGGTTAGGTCCCAAACGTACTTTGTTTGGCGCAGTACAGCCAAATCTGGCATTCTACGATGATTGATTTCCTTTACAGTATTGGAATATCAGTAAAAAGATTATAGTTTATATTGGAAAAATATTTTAAACATATATTAAAAACATTAATTTTTATAGTTATTTTCACATCCATTTAAACTCTTGCGTAAAACGTGATAATGCTGTTTTGAGCAGAAATGTTTAGGGGGGGGGGAATTCTAATTCACAATATAGAATGTTTAAGAATCTTTCCAATGTACAGGTAATGTTTCCGCAGGAAATGCCGCAGCGACTCAAAAAAAAAAAAAAAAAAAAAGATATATGCATCGATTATTTGGTTTTATTGGACATGGAGCAACAAAGACTATTATCTCCAGATATACACATATTCTTCGTGTAAAGAAGACCAAAATATGGATTTATTGATTGTATATTAATGTTGCACTTGGAAACAATTAGATGGTTTTTGGTGATGGACCCAAAATTTGAGCCATGGTCAAGTAACGAGGACAAGCCCTACATGGCATCCCACCCTTCTAACTTTCCCACTACCCCAACGTGAGGACTTAGAGCCTTTGAATACTTTGCGTTCATCAGCCCCGAATACGGTGGGTTTTTATTAGGATCATAACTCAAACTCACGGCGTAAATATAAATAAGGACTGCCATTAGCTCTCAGCTACCGCGTCTGCATCGACATATTTAAGTAGCCACGGCAGCCTAGTGGTCAAGAGAGCATAAATCGTTAAATTTTAAACTGGAAAGACATGCATAAGAACATATGAAGTTAAAAATAAACATAATGCGAATTTTGGAAAACCTTTTTTAAGTCTTGTGATTACATAGTATGATTATTTAATGAAGAAAAGGACGTTGACTTAATAACCATGTGTCTTCATGTATAGTAGCAATAACAAAAAAGGTGTGAAAAAATATACTCTTTGAAATGAATGACAATTGCAATAAACGATTATTAATCATTCATTTTTCCAATCATGCACAAAATTGTATATATGAATATCAAACTATTACTTTAAATTAAAAAAAAATGAAATTACTTGAAGTTAGCAATCATTTAATTCGAGGGGTACCATAACAATATGAATATGTTTATAAAATAGGCACGATTACTCATTATAAATCATTCTATATTTTTGTAATAGATTACTCTATTTACTTCAGTATTTATTTCATTAAAACAAATAGGTTCATTTATCAATTTTTTTAATTATATAAATTACAATAATAAAATAAATCTAGACATTTTTAAAATAAACATGTAATTTTAAATATTATAATAATAAATACATGTACTTCTGAATACTTTCATCTACCAGACATTTTGAATTTGTGAATGTAATGTTAATCCTATGGAATTTATATTTTCCTTCTCACATCGTGTTCATTGAAGTACAATAAAAGTTCATCCAAAGAGTAAAGTTAATAACGAAAATATCTGTGTTTCTGAGTGAAAAGGTCAACACTTCAAAAGAAAAGAAGAATTTTAATAGGATTAAAATTATTATGATGATATCAAAATGGCTGGTAGATGTGAGCCTTGAAGTATTGAATAGAACGTGAAAATACGCTTAAAAACGACTGCATTTAAACTAAGAGCTTCATGCACAATGTCGAGTAGCAAAACTCACAATAGATGGCAGCAGTGTTTATTGAAATGATATGTATTTCAGTTTTCGGTTTCAAATTAATTTTAGGAATTTAAGTAATGAATATTAATGTTTAAATGTTGACAGAATTCACTTAAATAAAACAATTCTTTGTGTAGTGGCTGAGAATTTAGATAGTAATTTCTTTTTGGGAAATATAAAGCAATTAATCAAATCACTAGTGGTGGAGTACAAATAACTATACAGCCGGTCTCCTGGCTATCGGCGATTAAAGTTAGAAAAAATTTATCAGTTTTTGTAGGAGCCCCGATAATAACAACTAATATAACAATTTATTCATAAAACTCAACAAATAATTTGATTCTGGCTCTGTCGAATCGGTGCGAGCCGGCTAAATCCAACTATTGATCCTAATTCAGTATTTCAAATCGATTTGATTCGTGGCTTCAAAAATAATTTTTTTTTAAAATTAAGTATTTAGGAAAATTTCATAGATTTAAACAAGCTCTATTTAAATTTTATTTCACAAAGTAAATTATGTAATAAATAAAACTGGCTCATGGAAGATAGTTTCATCGTTTTCAACAGAAAATATATTTAAAATAAGGAGTTCTTAGACTTAAAGAGCTCCTTTTAAAACTCTTTCTGATGATTTTTAATACCTCTAGTGTTTATTAGATCATATTTCAGTTATCATAAACATTAATGTTATTTTTCTTAAGATTGTGTAGTCGATGCTTCCATTTTATTTTCCTTCATCAAAGACAATTTAGAGATCTAATTAAATTTATATATGCTTCCAGTATTCCAATAAAATTAATTTCAATGACTTAAAGGTCTTTTAAAAAAGAGTTAACTTTAAAATTTAGTCATCACAAATTCTGGCAAACTTTATTGAAAATTCTATTATAAAATAAGAAATATATATAAAAAAAAATTAGGACGTTTTAGTTTCACATTGTATTCAATAGATGTCAGCACCATTCAACATTATTTGAAGAAATTATTAGAGATAAAATGAAAATGAGATTGCGCATTGGAACTTATAAATTTTTTGATGTTAATTACATATCGCAAAACATTAACTTTATACAATAATATTCCTATACAAATATTCTTATACATGTTATGCAAATGATACTCCTGAACTAATATGGAATTTCCAAAGGACTCCCGTACCTATAACCAAGTACAGGGGGTTTTCACATTCAGATTTGCACAAACAGAACAAATTTCAAAAAGAAAGCATGGTATGGATACCAATACGAAATTTTAGACTACTAGTATCAGGGATAGTTGACATTCTTTTGCAATACGCTAATAATTTTTTTCTGATTGATTGATTTGTGAGTTTTAGCGGAATAAATTGTCAGAATAATGAATGAGCTTGTTCTTAGCGGTATGTTATATTTGAAAGTTTTTATTTATAATAGAAAGTACTTTTCTGAAATATTGTAAATTCATAAAATCATTTCAATTTGAGAATAAAAACAGGAAAGCTGATAATTTTATTCTGTGAACAGTTCTATTCAACATTTTTCTACTTCTACTGCTTGATGAAATGTTTATGAATTGTTTTTAATAAAGTAGTATTGCGCGCCCTCTATAATCCAGATTTTCACCTTTCCAGCTCTGTCTTTAATTCGGCGTTTTTCACAAGTTGACCTATTTATATAAAACAATACATTTTTAATAGTCTTGTTGTTTCGTGTGTTGGACACTGTTGAAGTGTTATACATGAAATTTTAATCAATAATTATCAGCTTTTGGTGTTTACAGGCGCTATTTTCAGTTATTTTTGCCAGCAATATGGTGGTGTTTTGGTTCGATAACTACCAGATTACCAAGAGATAACTGTATGTTCATTCAAAATGGGATGATTCTCAGAGCAAAACTATGTAAAACTTATAATTCTGATTCCAATATATTTTGTTGCATTTTTTTTCAGGTTTAAATTTACCTCTAGAATAATTCAAGAGCTGATATCCAATCGATTTTGTACTGGTCGGAAAAAAAATTAACTTTCTTCTTGAGAATGAATGAAGGAACAAAAATAAATGGAGTAATCAAGTAATTTCTTATTTACAAAAAGAGAAATTTTGGGAACAAAAAATTCCCTTAAATAAGAGTTAACGCAGCAAATGTTAAACGAAGTACAACAGATACGGACTTCAAAATTTTTAGCCCTGCTCAAAATGGATAGATCGATTTGTGATTTTGAACCATATGGCTCAAAATTACGAGATCCATTACCAATAGCCATCGCGTAAACAATCGAGAGCGACATTAATTCAAAAATAATTTAAATTAAATGAATACATAATAATATTATTAACCTGCAATTTTTTCTTCCCTGTACCGTTATTCTTATAAGGGAAAAGAGACTATACGCGATTTCAGAGATTCTGTCGGTCAGTAGAGGAACGCTCAAACGGTGATCCCTCAACCTTGATGACCATTTTGGCGACTTGGCGAAGAGCTTGGTGACTTTGGTGACAAAATGAAGGTTTTCGAAAAAGACTGGAATTTTGTCGATATCTCCATTAGGGCAACAATTTTGAACATTTCCTAAAATTTCCCTGTGACGTAACACCTGCCCAAAACAGCTAAAAATACGGAGAGATACGAAGCCGGAAAGAGTCGGTTGTCTGAGTGAATCTGTCGGTATTGGCCGAGCGAGAAGCAGCCTGAATTAGCCCGGAAGTGACCTGTATCTGCCGGGAAATCTTTCGGGACTACTGGAAGCTGTCTGGAATATTATTACTTTGCAGATTTGTCCGTAGTCCGAACCAGTAGGTTGGGGAACTAAACGCTATTGAAAGTGCTATTAATGTTATTACAAGAGCTACTTTGTATCTGTGTTATTGATCTGTACCGTCTATGTTCCTGTTGTGTCGCCAATCTGTATCAGTGCTGTGTTTCTTGATTGTGCTGTTAATCTGCCTAAATTTTGCAAACTGTGTTCGTTTTGTTCCGAACGTTTGTGAATATAATGTCATTTAGTCATTATTTTTCTTGATGGACTATTTGCATTCGTGCACTTCCTTGGTTTGATAATTTAATGACAATACGATAATTAATTTTATTTAATGCTTACTAATTCAATCAGAGTTACGAATCTTTATGAGGGTCGCTCAATAAGTGCTTAGAAATCCCAAGAGATGGCGCTCGTAGCATTCCAAAATTGTTTGTTTTTAGTAAGCATCATGACTCATTAGACAGCTGCCTGAGTCTCAGTTACTTGTATTCGGGATCATAACGCCTTTCGCTCCTCAAAAATTATTCGTCATAACTTTTTCAGGTTATGAGATCCTCCTCGCCTTCTTTATAGCAGATTCATTGGAAGTAACCCTTTGTTTGTTGCTTGGTTTCTGGAGTATAACGATGAATCCCTAAATAGATGGTGATAAATCGATGCGGAAGCTGTCAAATTTTTATTTGGATCAAATGACTACCAAATCGAAACAACTTATGAATCAACGTCAAATTTGTTTCGGCTCCGTTTAACAGATGGCAGCACTCAATGGTAACAACAATTTACCTTAAAGATGTCATCCATCTTCAAACACTAGTACTTTTTGAATTACCCTCGGCCATATATTAAACAATAGTACTTTTTGAATTACCCTCGTAGTTTTAATTTCAGATATTTCAATTAAAATATTTTTATTAGTTTTTTTTTTTTTTTAAATTTAAACTCTTTTTAATTCATTAAAAATAATTTTATTTAAAGTAAAAAATATTTTTGCTGAATTTGATTTCTCAAAAGTTTTCACCTATTGTTAAGAAAAATGAAAAGGAAAAAATGGATTGGATTTCGGCAAGTTCTAGAATATACAGGTTTAGGGTCGAATGGTCATGAATGTCTGATTCAAAAAAATAGGCAATCCAAGCATCTGTTAACTAATTATGACTATGACGTAAATAAAGTTGTTTAAAATGAAGTGAAAAGAGAGAGGGGCGGAAACAAAATTTATTAAACTATAAGTTAAAACGAAATAAAATGAAAAATATAAAAATATAGGAAGTTATAAGACAACTGATCAAAATATAATTATGAAAAAGAATGCTTGAACAAATTAAAGCATATCAGTTAACTGTTTAATTTTCTGACTTATATGACAGAAAACAACATTGTTTCACGTTACAGCTCTTTAGTGTAGATCGAATTTCTGTGCTGTTTGTGTTGCCGTAGCTATGCATCAGTGGTCACCTCGCGTCTGTGAGAAATGGGATTGATTTTTTACTACTCGATATAATTAACTTTGGGTTTTGGGTTGAATAAGTGCACAGAGCATTTAATTTTTAAAGCAGTTTTTATTTATTATAAATAAACAAGTCTAAGAATATTAGAAATAGTATTTACACCACGTGCTATACCAATATCCTGAAACGAAAAAAAAAAAAAAAAAAAAAAAAGAAGAAGAAGAAGAAGAAAACATGTATCTGGGAGATCTGACGCAACCATTGCAGTTCCGACGGCGTAGAGTGGAAGTCTTGAGAAGGAGATGCCAGCTCAAATGTTGTCCTTGTCACCTGACCGAGTTTCAAATTCACGAGGTGCGTTGCCAATATCCCTCGTGTTATTTCTTTGTTCGATTTTAATAAACAATCAGTTAATCGAAAGTGGCCATTAGAATTAAAATTTTAGAATTAAATTTGGAATACTTCATTTGATCTATAATCATGTTAGACCATGTTCACAATCGCGAGAAACACAACTGGTGATGTTGAAATCAGGTCATGGGTTCGAGACCTGCTTTAATTCCTAAGCCATGGTGTAAATAATGGAGGTACTGGAAATTTTCAAGGGACTGCAAGCCTTTACGCAGTGTGGTGTGGAAGTTAGGAGAGTGAGGTACTAGTTCTGTTATCGCCCTCGTAATTTAACCATTATTCAAAATTAGAGTTATGTTCCAAATGCAAAATACATTATAAAAAGAATACTACTAGAAGCGTTAATCAGGAGAAAGTAGATCTATAAATCAGAAGATAAAAATAATATTAAAAGAAAGTTTTTTTTAAAAAATTTAGTTAAAATTTTTTTAATAAGTTCTTTGAATAAATTTAAATAATGAGAAAGCTTTCGTTTTCTTGTTTGTTAAATAATAATACAATTGGAGTAAATAATAATTTAATATTAATGTTATATTGCTATTATTATTATTATTGCAACATTCAAATATTACTCTGTACCAGAGGATTTTTAAGCGAAACAGTTAGTGAAAAATATTATTTTAGTCTCCTTTTAAACTGTTTCTCTCATATTTGTTATCAAGCAATGTTCTTAAAAAAAAAAAAAAGAAGATTTAAAAAGATTAAGTAAAGAATTATCATCAGTACTGGCAAAAATTTTTCTAAATGAGCAATGCCCATCTGGCTTCCCTCTGATTAAGGGCTTGCTAGCGGGCTATTAAATTCCTGAGTGGAATGACGCGATTGTGATTGTTTATTAACTTCCCACTGAGAAGAAATACGAGGGCCATTGGCGACGGACCTCGGAATTTTGAACATCGGTCAGGTGATGAAGTTCAAAACCTGAGCAGGTATCACCCTCTCGAAACTTCCACACCTCACTTTCAAGAGGACTTGGAACCTCGACGGTATTTAACGTGCATCAGCTCAACTACACGATGAGTCTTTAGTGGCCACAGGACATAATTCCACGACTCTACGAAAACAACACCGGCTGCAAATGTAAGACCATGACCACCAAGCTACCTGGAAGAATGAAGACTTGTTGGTTTTGTGAAACTTTTGTCATTGAATCCTCGTGGAACATATTGCGTCAAATACAATGTCAAGAGGAAGAAGGAAACATCTACAAATGAGAAGGTTATTATGTACAAATCTTGAGGATTTAAAACATTTTGTATAAATTTAAAAAAGAGTTTTTCTTAGCTTAATTTTTCAGCCTCTCATAGCTTATTTAAAACATGATGCAGCCGAACGCACTAGTTCAGTTCTTTTAAAATTTTACTTTCATAGCGTATGTATGTAAAGAAATAATGGGTAAAGTATGGGAAGAAATAAATTTTTTTCTCCCTTCTCTTTCTGATTAAGCTTTAAAAAATATTGGATTTAAAATAAAATTTTGTAATATGTTTCGAAACAACAGTTCTTTTAAAAATAAGTAAAATAAAATAAGGTAATAATGTATGTCTAGAATAAACTCATTTGTAAATTTTTCAAGGTACAGGAGGCGAGCATCCATGACACACTACAATTTTAGATTTACTTATGTTAATATTACCTCACGTTGGTTTTCTCAGGGGGTTACTTTCTTTTGGTAAGTACTGGAATCATGACCCCGAAGAACCCTACTATCCTTTGAAGATTACTGTCTTTGGTACACTCGGGAGATGCGATCCCAGGATACCCTAGGGATCCTTATCTATTTTCGACCCTTCTGCTTGTCAACCTTTCTTATGTCTTTTTTCCCCTCATTTTTTTCAAACGGCTAGATCACAGTGTCACCTTGTTTGGAGTATTATAGCCAGATGTCGTTCTTGCGCCATAAATCTCAGCTCTCAGTCACTCATCTTCACGTTAGTACTTCATATATAATAAAGCTTCCATGATGATACAACTAATTATAAGATAGTACAACCATATTTCGTGCTACTTTGCTATTCATTTAATTTTTATAACTGAAGAAAAGAATTTTAATGAAAAATAATGTTTTAAGCCTAGTAGTAGGAATAATTTATAAAAAAAAATGAATGATAACACCTGTTTTTCGAAAAGGTTTTCTTAGATAATCGTATACCTTAAAAAGATTAAGAAGTCCAGTCAAAAAAGGGATCCTTCTCAATAACTTTCGATTTTAAGAATGATAGTGGAATATAAATAAAAGAATGTAAAGCTTTAATTACCCCCCTTCCCAAATAACGCATCAACTCATAAATGAAGGATTAGAAATTTAACTGGAGGTCTTGCATATTAAATCAAATAAATACTGTATGTCTTATACGGAATCGAACACAAAGCATTGATATATCATAAACTTAATTTTTTTTCCCATTCTGAATGACTGTATTTTTCATTAGGAAAAGGTTGAACTGCTTATTAGGTGATTTTATAAAATATAGGTGCTTGTGTAAAATCCCGTCGACCGTTTCGACCAAACCAGAAAAATGTTGCCAAACGATGCGATATTCCGCCAAAAATGGAAAGTGTCGTTAAACGGGACACCTGAGTTGGCACGCTACTCTTCAAACTTCCACTATAGGGAGCTTCGACATATATTTAAGTTGCATCAATCCCGTTACGCAATGAGTCTATAGTGGCACCAGGACTCGAACCAACGACTCGAGGAAAGCAACGCCGGCCAAGAGCTCAAGATCATGACCACTCGGCATTCGCAGCCTCTGCGAAACGAAAGAACTCAGCAGGGAGAATATTGCCTGTGCAATGGATGTTTGGTCGAACTCATATCGATGAAAAGATTGTGTAAAATGTGTTTACGTAGCATCTAATTCACAATGAAGAGGGCAGATTCGTTGTTATCTCGAATGGAATTGAAGACTAATGACTCGGCGACATTGTCAGCTTGAGATCGACTGGAATTCTCCAATTTTCGCAGTCGACGGGATTTTACACAAGTACAAAAAGGGGGGGGGGAGAAAGAAAGAGAGAAAGAAAAAAGAGAAACTTTGAGTCTTTTAGAAATAATTTTTTGTATTTTTATAAAGATTATTACTTGCTAAGGATTGTAATCCCTGTAAATTGGAAACTTGTGCCTCAAATTGTTATCGGTAATTCTACCAGTCAACGGTAATTTTACTGGTAATTCGGTAAAATATGTACGTAATCATAATACTCTTTTGACCTTATCCTCTGAGCTGTGTTATTACTCGTTTTGATAAAATAAGTAAAACTATACGAGCAAAAATAAAATTGTGAATTGATTGAACGTGTATTTGGAGAGGGAGGTACCCTCTCAGCTGCCATCCTCGTCACTCGACCTAAGCTCAAAACTATGAGATCCGTCGAGAACAAGCCTCGAGTTCCTTCTAAATGCAGAGTTAATAAGCAATTACAATTACATTACCCACCGACAGCGGGTCTCTTATGGCATCAGGTTTCGAGAACACAACTTGTCGGCAAAAACGCCGTATTTTAAAGTTTCGTGATTATAAGGATCAGGCTACAGCGACCGCAAAAGGTACTGCGAACAAAGCTATATTGTACCAATACTTATTTTTAATGCAGGCTGATTTTGCTTTAAAAATATTTAAACTATTTGTTGAAACATGAGTTCGATGGTTTTTAGAACTAAACAAGCATATATCAGAAAATTCTTTCGAGATAGTCCGTACGGGGGTAGTTGGATCTTATCCCCCCTCCCCTCGTCCTTTAGATTCTCTCAATGCCCGTTGATGGGCAGCACTTCTATTAGATTTTTTTCTCGTTTTCTTAATGATAAATGTTTTTTGGGAAGGAAGTGTCAATCCTCATCACTTGATCGAGGTTCAAAATTACTAGGTTCGTCGCCAATAGCCCTCGTGTTGCTTCTAGTGCAACGTTAATAAAAGGTAATCCATATCTTTGGGGGTAATAATTCTTATTTTTTTTTTTACAAAGTGAAATATTTTTTACCAATATATAATTTTGTTTATTTATTTTCTACAATTTAATTTCTTTTTTGTGACTTAAATATTTTTTCCCACATGACGAGGGGAATAACCATGATTCGTCTCTTTGATGATATCCATGACATATGAAAGGTCATTTTTTCAATGTTATGAATTATATGTGTTGGGAGATGTTGATTGTTTTATTCATAAATTGATCGGTACTTTGATGAAAAAAAAAAAAAAATGCTCTGACCAGGTCTTTAACCTAATACCAGTATTTTAATAAATCAAAGGTAGGGTGAAAAAAGAAATCGGCGCTTCTAGCACCATATACCAGAATCAAATAGTACAAAATTCTTAGAATACTATAACCCTTATACCATTACTTATTGACTGACTACATACACAGGTCCTGAATACTAAATCCCTACACAAACACGCATTTAATAAGACGAATTGCTTAACGCACAAGACGGAAATGACAAATGAAGCAGACGTCAAGTTTTGCTGTAACGAGTTTCATGACCCCGAAGTGTTAGTAACCATAGTTACCAGATAAGACGGAAGGTAAACATTGAGAGCAAGGTGTGTGCTGCGAAACGCACAGAACATGCTGGCGCTGGTTTGGCCAACATATTTTAGACGAAAAATCGTTTGACACGGAATAATACACCCTGGAACAATGTTGTGCAGTACTTGATTTTGTATGTTTCCCACAGCGAATTTCATTCATAGTGTAGAATTTATAATTAAGAGTCATTTTGGAAATTTTTGTCAAAATGTCTGGATCGGTATCATCCGAAGAAGGCGAATTGAATGCTATAATTAAAGAGGTTTTGTAAACATTTCCTTTTTTCTCTCTCTCTGGTCAGAATCCTTATAAAAATATATCCTAAAATTGCTTTTAGTGTAACCTATTGTTTATTTGTGTGTGATATTTGTGTTTATTATTAATTCATTCACTTTTTGATGCAATTTAATGGTTAAGCGTTTTTTTTTAAATAAAACATGTGTCAATAAACTAATCGAATAAATAAATTTCCTTGTATGTCTTTAAAGAAACAGAAATCAATTATCTTATGGATGTATCAAATAATCAGTTTCCATCACCATTTTATTACTTTTTAAAATAATTTTATTATAATTGATATTATATTGTTAAGTTGAAAATTTGTAAGCTATTTAGTATATTCCATATTTTTAAAAATCGTTTGCACTTTATTGCCTTAAACTTTGTTCTTAAATTATAGTAAAAATCTGATTTATTCTATTTTAATTTTTTTTATATATATTGTGTGATGAACTATTAATACTTTAACAGTAAAAATATATTGAAAATAAACACAAAATCTTTAGAAATGTTTTGGAAAGAAATATTTTTGGCGTTTCTGAAAAAATAATAAATGGGTTATGCAGTAATATTGAAGGTAGTAATGATGTCTGTGATAGTTTAAATGTCTTTAATATTAAAAATGTTATACATTTTATTATTTTTATTTTAAAACTTATTGCATTATTATATTTATACATGATTTATAAATATAATTATGCAATTATATTTATACATGACTTATAAATATAATCTAATACATTATTGTATTCCTTGATTTATTCTATTTTAAAACGAATCGATATACAATTGATTAGAAGTTTTAAAATTTACTATGTAAATTTCTTTATTTACTATGTAATTATATGTACTTATATTCTTCTTATAATTGTATCTACTTTTTATATTCTTCTTGTAATTATATTTTTCTTCTAATATTTTTCTAATTAAAACTTTATAAATTTTTTCTTTATATGTATAATTAAATGCATCTTATCTATAATTTCTAGAATTTTGTAAATTAAATAAGACTCTGGAAAACTCTTTTTTATTTACTATGTAAATTTTTACTAAAAAAATTAAATATGTAAATTTTAGAGCTTCTAATTATATTCTTCTTATAATAATATTTTTCTTCTTATATTCTTATAATTGTATTCATGTTCTTATATACTTATAATTGTATTCATGTTCTTATATTCTTCAAATAATTATATTCTTATATTCTTCTTATATTATTATTATTGTTCTTATAATTATATCTACTTCTTATATTCTTTTTATAATTATATCTACTTCTTATATTCTTCTTATAATTGTATCTACTTCTTATATTCTTCTTATAATTGTATCTACTTCTTATATTCTTCTTATAATTGTATCTACTTCTTATATTCTTCTTATAATTGTATCTACTTCTTAAATTCTTATAATTATATCTATTTATATTCTTCTTATAATTGTATCTACTTTTTATATTCTTCTTGTAATTATATTTTTCTTCTAATATTTTTCTAATTAAAACTTTATAGATTTTTTTCTTTATATATATAATTATACGCATCTTATCTACAGTTTCTAGAATTTTGTAAATTAAATAAAACTCTGGAAACTTTCGAAGAAGAATGTCAGAAACTAGGAAAACCAATCCAAGATCTAGCCGGGAAAAGCAGAAGGGATCAAAGAATTCTTAAAATTAAAGTGAGTTAAAAATACTTGTAAAAATAAATATGGAAAAATATATAAGGTTGAAATTCCATTTGTAAGAATCTGATGCCTTTTTAGAATGAATTACTTCAACACTTTGATAGCGGGAAAAGAACAGAATTTTTCGCAGAATGGGAAACTCATATAAATCCAGAAATGAGAGAAAATAATCTTTTCTGTCAAAAATTGGAATTTAGCTTACAAATACATTTTGCTGTTTTACCGATGAGAAAAATTGACCACTGGGTAAGTGTATTTTATTTAAATAACATCCACTAAATATAAAATAACATATTTTAAAGTAATATCTACTAAATTTTAATTAAAATAACATCCTCATAAAATAAAATATTCTTTTCATGATTATTTATGTATGCATTTTGTATGATTTTTCAAAAAAAAAATCTCTCGTTCGAAGTCATTAGAAAGACTTTTATAATTTGATTGGTTCTGAAAAATTGAAACTGCCTAAAATTTGACAGATGAAATATCTTTTGCCTTTCAATTTTTGATGAAGCATTTTGTGTGTTTCTACTAAAAGGCCCTTTTTAAAATGCTTTATATATCTCATGAAAATGAATGTGTGTGTTCCCCATGTAATATTTAAATAAGAAATTTGCAAATATTACTCAAAAACAAATGAGCAAGAACAAAAGAACCGTAATATTTTGCTAGTTTTTTTGTATCATAAACCTTCAATTGTAAGGTATCTAAATTTTTATTTCTGTTTCTATTATAATTGTTTATTGGGAAAGGGAGAGGAAGGATTGAAATCTTTTGTGGACTGCATTATTTCTAATTTGTAAACAGATACTTTTTATATCTGTAATACCAGGATTAATTCTGGATTATGCAAAACATACGTGTTAAGTTTCTGCACATTACAATTAAAATTATGCATGTAATTTTTCCTCTCATCTTTTATTAGCAATTTGAAATGCATATAGAGGTATTGTAAAAATAAATCATCAAACAAATTTATATGTATCAATTGTAAATATCTGATTAAAGTGCATGGGTGCAGTTTTTTAAATAATAATAAAATAAAATATTTGTGCAAAAATATTTGAAGAATCACTCTACAAATGGTTCTTATTCATTTAAACTTCTTGCTATGAACATTTTTTTTTTTTAATTATCCTGATTTGGATAAACCGTTTTGAGTTTCAGAATTTATGCTATTAAAATTCCAACATGGACTTTCAATATTACTCCAAGAATACAAATTTTGAGCTCTAAAATTTAAATTTTCTTTTTCTGTGACGAAATAATACAAATTCACGTTCTTTAATGCAACAGTCATAATTATTGTTATTACGAATGATAGCCTGTTAAAAGTGTTTGATAACTATACATTTTTGAACATTTTAATGAACATAAAGTTGTGCAGATACTATAAAAATATTTTTAATTTTTAAAATATATTTAAAAGTTAGCAGGTATATTTAAAATTTTAAGGCATGTAGTTTGCAACAATAATTTAAATGTCTTTAAAAATTGGCAAATTTTATTATATAAGGGGACTTGGCACCTTTCAAATGCCGGAAATTGATGAAAATATCGATTTTTCAATTTTTAGCTCAAAACGTACCTTGATATCTCTGGTATAACTGTGCGAAGTTTTGAAACGATCTGATTGAAAAAATAGTACAATTTAGATTAAACATGTATTACTTTATTTTATATTAGATATTGAAATTAAGTAGCAAAATAAATGTTACAAAATATTTTAAATTTTCCATTGTACATTTCATATACTTTTACTTTATTTATCTTATATATTTCATTTATTTTTAAATATATTTAATATATGTTTCTTTCAAAGAGCAGTCAGATGAAGATTTTCAAATTTTTCGCAATTTCGGGCTCAGACAAACTTTTTATAAAAGCTTATATTTTTGTTAAATGCTTTCAAATCAAACTATATTATGCTTTATTTTAAAGGTATATTTCTATGCATTATATTGATAAATTATTACAAAAATTAGACATTGTTTTGATATTTTTTTACTGATTATTATTCATTAAATAGCGTTTTCTTAGTTCGAGATTTTTCATGAAACCATGGTCTTTAAAACTACAAACTTTAACAGATATTTATTAAAAAACTTGAATTTTGGTGTGTTTGTTTGTTATAATAAGCTTGATAAAATTAGGGAGCCCTTTTTCAATATTTTGAATAGAAAAAATATTATAATAGAAAATGTAACAGAAATCTTGTTTTTTTGAACTATTTTCCATAGATGTATGGTTTTTAATTTTTTTTTCTCAAAACCTAATTTGTTTATTGCCAAATCGATCCCTAAAGTTGTTACATATATTCTTATGAGCCTGAAAAAAACTTTTGGTGTCAAAATAATGATAATTATGAAAGAAGAAGCAATTTTAAAATCGTTGAAATTTTTTAAAAAATTTTAATTTTTAAATTTTTTATCAAATTAAGCCCTTTTCTTCATGGTAAAATTACTTTGTTTAATAGTTACTGTTAAT
This sequence comes from Nephila pilipes, assembly GCA_019974015.1. Lineage (NCBI taxonomy): Eukaryota > Metazoa > Arthropoda > Arachnida > Araneae > Nephilidae > Nephila > Nephila pilipes. The sequence continues at coordinate 30,033 of BMAW01018613.1, read as the reverse complement.
AATATACACAAAAGATAAGTTTAAACACTTAAATAAAAAAAAAATTGGTCAAAAGGCGAAGAATCCCCTTAAAATATTTATATTCAGAATAATTTTAAGTTAACTTAAAACACCTCAAAAGATTCAAGTATTAAAACTGTAATTTGATTAATTCTTGTATTTTGTAAGAAACTTAACTAATTTTTAAAATTATAAAATTAAAAATTATAAGATATTTTTACTCGTAATCTGGGGTCAAAATTTTAATCAAAACTTCGCAAATTTGTATTTAAAAAAAGAGAAAGTAATGGGGGAAAAAAATGAAAATGAAAATTGAAATTGACTTAACAAGTTTTATTTTAACATGAGCAAATGTTTTTCTTTCTTTCTTTTTTTTTTTTTTTTTCCTATTGAGTTCTCATAAAAGTAAAATTATACAAAATAAATATTTATTAGTGTAAAGTAATCGTACTTCCGAGCCCCAGACTCACAAGAAGCAATTACTGTCAATAAACGAATATGCCTTCTTTAAACTCCTAATTCATTTTGATTTTCACAAGCAAAACACTTTAAAGTACAAAAACGTTGCCAAGAAAAGAATAAAAACAAACGATTCAGTCATGAAAATAAATTATTAAATTAAAACTTAAATAAGAGCAAGCTATACTTTACTATAGTAGGCAATAATATTCTGTTCAGTTATAAAAATAAAAGCAGAAGATAAAATATTAAATTAAATATATATTTATCTATATAAATATACCTTAAGCAAATGAAATGTAATTATTAGAATGATAATATATTAAAAAATGTCAATCTTTCAAACCCAATACCATGCCTCCTTTATTTTATGGTCAACGCACTTTTGTTGACCCCATTTTCTCAAGACAACAACATGTTAACACATGTTAAAAAGAACATTTTTTAAAATCTCTGATTCACCCGGTAATTAGAGCTATGCACTACACCTTGTTGAAATGTTGTAATCTAATGCCAATTTAAAAATGAACTGATTGGATGATGAAGTATTTGAAAAATATTACGAGAGCCCAACGCGTCTGCTCTCTTGTAAGCCCCTACATCGGGGGTTTCCACTGGGGTTGGTATCACCCACCGTTGAGAACTGAGATTGAGGACCAACTCGGGGGGG